>JAQZBX010000274.1:94069-122489 GCA_029593785.1 Cabassous unicinctus
AAAAAAAAAAAAAAAAAAAAATTGTAATATGACTGTAAAAGTATGCCTTGAGAAAGTACAAAGAGATAAGGCTCAAAAAATGAACAATGAGAAATCCATATTCCAAATTTCAACAAGAGGAAAAAGGTAAATCCTAGAAATGCAACTGATAACCAGAGACCATTAGCTTCATCCTTGGGAAGATTCTAGAATGAATCAGGTTGGTGAGCAGCTGAGAAAGAAGAGAGTGGACAGAGACTAGGATGGGCTGCTTGAGAACAAACCAGAGAATCTTCATTTCCTTTTTAGATACCATTAGGGAAAAACTACATATAATGAGCTTAGAATTCAACAAGCTATTTAACCAAGTCCCTCATGATAGCATTTTGGACAAGACTGAGAAACCTGGAATTGATGATAGCACAGCTGGGTGTAGTCATAGTTGGATAAGAGCCACTGTATCTAAAGAATGTTGATTAATGGAAATACGTCAGCCAAACTGATTGTCTTCTTTCATCCTGAATCCCTAATTCATCCCCCACATTGTCACCAGAATTATCTTTCTAAATCATAGATTAGGCTACATCTGTGTTTAAACATCTCAGCACAGTACATATGGCCTTTTAGTATTGGTTCCCTTGTCAACCTTTTCAGCCTCAATGCTTGCCCCTAGAGTTCAATAAATGGCACTGCAGGTCTCAGAGCTATATTCTACAGCATGAATGAAGTGGCACACATAGAGAGGAATGCAGCTCATACACTAAAAATTCTGGAAGCTGGGTAATACGAAAATGCTTGACAGAACAAGGGGTATTAATGCAGAATTTCTACATACATCAGCAAGGGTAATGTGGAGAAGAAGAAGCATCCTTGGAAGAGAATGACAGGCAGTGTGCGGGAGTTTCAAGAAGGTAGATTTTTGACTCAATGGCATAGATAATGTGTGGACATATAGATTTGCTAAATAATAAAAACAAATATAAGTCAGAAAGCTTAAGATTTCATGGAGCAGTTTTAGCAATGTCTTTTGGGACTTTCTAAATGTGACTTCTGTACTAGGATAAAGGGTAGATGCGGTATACTTAAGGACCCTTATAATTCAGATGGGCTATAGCTCTGCACTCTGTGTCCACATACAGATGGCTCTGTGTGGTGGCTGTGAAGCAAGCACCCAACCCCAAAACCCCTCGGACAAACAATGTCTCTCCATTCTAGTTAAAAGACCATCCCTAAGGAGACAGCTACTATCTCTAGGGCTTTAACAGTTAACTCTACAATCAGCATAAACAATGAGCACTTAAGATGTCACATGACACTTTGCTAGAATTTATAAAGACGGCTGTGAATTGCCGAGTGGGAGAATAACCCTTTGCCAAAATCTTATGTGGAATGCCAGGATTGCAAACAGTATGTCAAGACTTAATGAACGGCTTTGCATTAGGCAGTAATAACTAATTCTGGTGCACATTCTGTAGGCCTCTTGGCTTGTAGGAAAACAGCATACCACCTTCTGGCATCGTACTTGGCTTTCTTCCCACTTCTAAACTTTGCTCACTTCTCAAAAATAAACAAAAGAAAGTAGACGTGGAAATAAAAAATATGAAATGACTGAAATGTTAAAGCATGAAATGAAGGCAAAATAAGACCCTTTCTTTATCATTATCACCACGATCACTACTAAAGCATCCAAATCACAGAGAGTGGATTCCATTAGTTGAACAACTCAAATGGAGCATTGCAGAAGGCTCAAAGATCTATTAAAGATCTATTAGTCAGGTTCTCCTGCTTTCTCAAGCAAGAATCCAACTAACCCAGCTAAGACAGGGGAAATAAACTCTTTTCCCATATAGATTGTTCTTACAATTACCTGACTTCCACTTGTTACAACACTAATTAAAGCCACTTTCCTCAGCAGAAATGGAGGATAGCAAGCCATTTTCCTCTGTATTGTAACACCTCCTAGCAATAACCACCATCACCACTTCCACCCCAGAGGCCATAGGCACCTCCACCAATTCTTAGAGCTCCATCTATGTGCAGGACTGTAACGAGCACAGAGCATGTATATTCTCATTAATTGCTAAAACACATCTAGGAAATTGGTGTTACTATCTTGATTTTACAAATGAGGACCTGAGTTGAGAGATATCAAGTAACTCATTTAAGGTTATGTCACGGAAACTGTTGATGTGTAGGGATTTGAGCTCTAGGTCCATGACTCAGAAGTCCACATGCAAAATAAATGAGCAGACAACTCACACAAGATGAAATAAAATAGCAAATAATTATAATAATAAGTAAATAATGTTAGTCTGCTATCAATTTAGAAAAGGCAAATTAGGAGACAACAAAGGTCTACAATGGGAATAAAAGTAAAACTCTTCTGCATGAAATCTACATCCACATATCTCCCATTCATGTAACAGTATCGATGGAAAGACTGACAAATGGCAGGGGTTTCCAATGCAAAGACATATGGATTCTCGGTATGAAAATAGGCATCGAGATGACCAGATTGTCTAGCCGAGATTTTAAAACACATAAGCATAACCTCAAATGTGCTTCTTGTGTGAGGGAAAAAATTGGATATATAGTCAATTCACAATTATATTATGATCTCAGTTTCCATTAGTTAATTTGAACAAGTTAAAGTCTCTTTGAGGGGGAAAATAAATGAATGGAGAAACCCAACTTACTAAAATTTCAACAACCACTTTTCTTCTCTCTTAAAAACCCTTAATAGACAACACGGTATAATTGTAGTATAAGAACTAACCTTTATTGGGTATGGATATCAAGTCAGGCACCATGCTAAGTGTTTTGCTGTCATTGTTCACTTAATATGATATGAACATACTGTAAAAACAAATATAATATGGTATAAACTTATAAAAATTACTGATTTAAAAGTAACCACATTATGATGAACTTACATGACACTGTAAATTCTCTGATATATAACACAAAATACAAATCCCCCAAGCCCCCAAATTGTCCACTTATTTGCATAAAGTATAATCCTCTTTCACTCCTCCAGTATGGTATCTTTAAATTAATTGGCATGAACACTTTGGTCTTGAACGGTCAATATCAAAGTCATAATGAAACAGAGGGGAACCAGGTATATCCAAATATTTGTTTCTTTGTGTTTTTCTAGTGAACATTCAACTGCAGTAATATAAATGACACTTTGAGTTTCACTATGCTCCATCTTCATGTGGCCAGTGTTACCTTCAAATAAAGACAATTCAGTTAAAATGTAAGATAACGGATTTTAGTTTGTGAGTAAAAACTATGTCCGAAGAAAATCTATCACCATCTTTCCAGGCAGGCCCTTTCCTCTTTCCTTCCCATCGAATCCCAGAAGCTAGGAACTCTGGGCAATCTTGACTCCTTTTCCTTTCCCTTACCCCTGGCATTTAATCCATTACTGCTTTCTGTCCACTCATTTTCTTCCCTACTGCCACTCCTCTCATCCAGGCCTTTATCAAACCTCGTAAAATCTTATTAAAATGCACACAGTCCTAATTGTTGCAATCACTTCCAGTCCATCTCCACTCCATACTTCAATCCACTATCTATACCATCGGCCCAGCTTTAACAGGTCTGTTTGCCTCAAGGGAAAGGAATCCATCTTACCCTCTTTGCACACCCAAGCATTTAGCAAAATATAACACATGCCTGCTAAGTGTTTGTTGAATCATTTGAAATTCAATCCTCCAGGGCATGAAAGGCAGAGATTCTTCTTCTTTAGGCAAAGTTTTTTTGGGAACTGTAACTAAAGCTGGGTCAATGACTAGGAATGCTACATTTCTTTTGGTTCAAGAGAGTCTTAATTTCAGGGAGTCAGTGAAAATTATGGGACCTCTCCCCAGAAAAAAATGTATATATGCGCAATGTTTTACATATAATTTCTGGGAGTTCATGAGCTTCCTAAAGCCCAACCACCCATGATCTATGGACCCTTAACAATCCTTGAATAGAACTAAGTAGTACAAGGTCAAGTTTGATTTTAATTTCCTCCAGTTTGTGTTCCAGCTTCCTGTTTTTTTTTGCACCGTCATCTGAGCATCCACAATACCCAGAAAGACTGGACACAGTAATTGCTGAAAGATGATTCCACCTACAAGAATATACAGTTCTCAGGAAGGAAAACATTTCCAAGGACACTGTTGTTCTGTTGTCAGTCACAATAGACTGCAGCAGATTGCAGGTATATGATATAACAATGCTTTCTACTGAAATAGCTCACCTTTCACCTCTGAGGTCCTGTGTTTGCTTTGCAAGCTGGCTGTGAAGATGGGGAAATGGAAAAACCAAGGGAATGTGACTTAAGCTAAGTCACGAAGCAATTCATGGCTCTGCTTAAAAGAAGCCCATGCCTCCTAACATCCAATCCAAACACTACTCCAAGGCACGGCCACCTGCCCAGTATCCACCATGAAAAGTTTTTACATCAGGTTTATCCAAACCCTTGTGTGAAGTCACCCTGAAAATAAATCTTCACAGCTCAGAGAGCCAAGAGACAAACAAATGGGATATAAAAAATAAAGCTCAACTGAAGCTGAAACGGGAGGACAAGAGAGAACTAGCAGAGACAGCAATAATTGCACAAGGGATGCTGGCACCTTGGAAGTGAAAATAAAGAGGGAAAGCCTGAGAAGGGTAATGGTGAGCTGGGTCATGATATTTTAGAACACTATATTTAGGCAGCAGAGAGTCTAGGCTAAATGCTTTTATTCCCAAATTATTTTCATCAAGAATCCACAAAATCTAATAAGGGAAAGGTAATGAGAAGCTTAGAAGGCTTCTGTCTGTCAGTCAATCAATCAAAAAAGCAATTATCGAGGAACTATTTCCATAAGGTAACTGTGCTAGGCACTGTACAGCCTGAAGTGCTCATTAAACACCTGTCATGTGTCCTCACTCCTTACATAGTTGGCCAGAGCTGGCCAAACACCCCTATTTTTCTTTCCCAGTTGAGAATTTTAGGGAGGAATAAAAATAAAACTACTTTGCTACATATGACAAAATAACAATAGAACAACATAAAAACCCACTGATGTTCCCGTGCTTTCAAAACAACAATAAGGCTTCACTTCTTAAGGATTCTACCATCAGCAAAGCAACTCCCAAACACCATGCTTCAGAAGCATCCTTTGTGTGACTTTATCACAGCATCTCCTTATGGTACCCAAACCACCTGTCACTTTGTGTCTCTTGTTAGAATGTAATCTTTAGGAAGACAGGGCCAGGTCATAGCTGGTACAGAGCCTCAACTGTAGTGAGTACTCAGAAAATCAGGAATGTTGTTCCATCTGAGTTATTTTCTTAGGTGGGAGAGGTAAGCTATGCTTTTCACAGCCCATCATTTCATGCTCCTGATGCCACTTCGATTAAGGAAAACAGGCTGCAGAAAAGTGCAATAATAACACACTAAGTGGATCCTTAAGTCTATTGCTATGATCATATTCATACCAGGTTCCTTTAAAAGAAGCTCAAGCAGGAAGGTACAATATTTTGACTTAAGCAAAGCTTTTTAAATTGTCCAGGCAAAACATTTTTTCTCATTTCTAACATGGTCATTTGAATGTATTCCTGTTAAATAAATGCTCAGCTTTCCTGACCATCTCCCCCCAAAAGGACCTTCTCTGTTAATCTCCATATCAACTCCCTCACTGCCTTCTTGCTTGCATTTATGTTACTTACTTTCTGTTTATTTTTATTTTTGTTGGATTCTGTCTAGAGAATGTGGCTCCATGAGGACAGAGGTCATGGCTGTCTTGTACATGCTTGCACCTTGGGTCTAACCCAGGCACACTGTAGGTGCTTCATAGACAGTTGCTGAATGGAATGAAAGAAAGAAATTCTTTGAGATTGCATTTCTCAAAGAATTTATTGCAAGTCTAGATGGATGAGATCCTCTGGGAAAAAGAAGAGTGTTCTGGTGGCCAAGGAATTTTGAAAACGTTTAATGTCTTTTTTCTAGGATACTGGCTCTGAGAACTCTCATAGGGGGGAAATAATTAAATATTGTTTAACTTAGTGTTTCACAAACTTTTGTATGACTGCAAAAAACCTTTTAAAATTAACATCTAATAACATCCTGTGGAATGTGTTCCAAAGAACACACTTTGGGAAACATTGCTTTGAGAGCTAAAAAAAGACACTGGGTCACCAGCTGAGATGCTAGTATATATTTTTCTATATTTATGAGGTAGAACACAGAAAGGAACGGAAGTTCATTCTCACTAACAGCTCACTCTCATTGACAAAACACCACCCCCACAACCCCCAAATGTGAATTCTCAACTCCTTTTTTCTTCCCATGGATTAAGAAAATATATATTTATTCTGTTACCACATACACACTCTAACATTAACACTTTCAATATATTCAGACATATTTTTCAGTGCTGTCAGTTGCATTCACAATGTTTTGCTATCATCACCACCATCCATTACCAAAATTTTTTCTTCATTCAAAATAGGAACTTTGTACATTTTAAGCCTTTACTTCCCATTCTCTATCTTCACCCCATACCCTAGTAACTTGTATTCTAGATTCTGACCTTATGAGTTTGCCTATTCTAATTGTTTCAAAACAGTGAGATCATACAATATTTGTCCTTTCATTCAACATGATGTCTTCAAGGTTCATCTGTGTTATTGCATGTATCAGGACTTCATTCCTTTTTATGGCTGAATAATATTCCATTGTATATAAATACTACATTTATTTATCTATTCATTGGTTAATGGACACTTGGGTTGCTTCCATATTTTGGCAATTTATGAATAATGCTATGCTTCTATGAACATTGGTATGCAAACAGCTGTTCGAGTCCCTGCTTTCAATACTTTTGGGGATATACCTAGTGGTGGGATTGTCAGGTCATATGGTAATTCTATACTTAGCTTTCTGAGGAACAGCCAAACTGTCTTCCACAGCAGCTGCACCAGTTTACATACTCACCAACCATGAACGAGTGTTTCTATTTCTCTGCATCCTCTCCAACACTTGTTACTTTCTGTTTTTGTTTTTAAAATAGCAGTTATTCTAATGGATATGAAATGGTATATCATTGTGGTTTTGATTTTCATTTCCCTGATAACTAATGATGTTGAGCATCTTTTCATGTGCTTTCTGGCCATCTATATATATCTTCTTTGGAGACATGTATGTTCAAGTCTTTTGCCCATTTTTAAATTGGGTTGTTTGTCTTTTTGTAGTTAAGTTGAAGGATTTCTTTATATATTCTGGCTATTAATCCTTTATCAGATATGTGGTTTCCAAATATTTTCTCTCATTGTGTAGGGTGTCATTTTCTTTTCTTTTCTTTCTTTCTTTCTTTTTTTTTTTATGTGGTACTGGTGATTGAACCCAGGACCTTGTACATGCGAAGCAGGCACTCAGCCACTGAGCTACATCCACTCCATGTCATTTTATTTTCATGATAAAGTCCTTTGAGGAATTAAAGTTTTTCATTTTAATGAGGTCCCATTTATCTATTTTTTTCTTTTATTGCTTGTGCTTTGAGTGTTGTGCTTCAGGACTAATGCAAGGTCCTGAAGATGCTTCCCTACATTTTCTTCTAGAAGTCTGATAGTTCTAGTTCTCTTATATTAAGGACTTTGATCCATTTTGAGTTGATTTTTGTATAGGATGTGAGGTAGGGGTCTTCTTTTTTCTTTGTGAATGGTGATCCTGTTTTGCCAGCACAACTTGTTGAAGAGACTATTCTTTTTCAATTGAGTGGTCTTTGCCACCTTGTTAAAAATAAGTTGGCCATATATGTGAGGGTTTATTTCTGAGCTCTTAATTCACTTGAAGTTTGTCCTTGTGCTAATATCATGCTGTTTTGATTACTGTGCCTTTGTAATACATTTTAACATTTAGCAATGTTTTGGGGTTTTCTGTGCACAAGTCCTTCACATCCTGGTTAGATTTATTCCCAGATAATTGATTCTTTTAGTTGCTAATGTGAATGGATTTTTTTCTTGATTTCTTCTTCCTATTTTCATTGCTAATATATAGACAACACTATTGATTTTTGGGTGTTGATCTTGTACCCCACCATTTAGCTGAAGTCATTTATTAGCTCTAGGAGCATTGTGGGTTTTTCAGGATTTTCTGTGTATAGGATCATATCATCTGAAAATAGGGAAAGTTTTATCTCTTCTTTTTCTCTTTGGAGGCCTTTTATTTCTTTCTCTTGCATAACTGCTTTGACAAGAACTTCCAGTATATTACTGAGTAACAGTGCTGACAGTGGGCATCCTTGTCTTGTTCCTGATCTTAGAGGGAAAGCTTTCAGTCTTTCATCATTAAGTAGGATGATCGCTGTGGGCTTTTCATATATGCCCTTTATCATGTTGAGGAAGTTTCCTTCTATTCCTTGTGTTTGTGTTCTAAGTGTTTTTGTTTTTGTTTTTTTTTATCAAGAAAGGGTGCTGTATTTTCTCAAATGCCTTTTCTTCATGGATTGAGATGATCATGTGGTCTCTCTCCTTCATCCTGTTAATGTGTTGTATCACACTAATTGATTTTCTTATGTTGAACCAACCTTGCATACCAGGAATAAATCCCACTTGATCCACTTGATCATGGCAGATATTTCTTTTAATGTGCTCTTGGATTCAGTTTGCTAGTATTTTGTTGAGGATTTTTGCATCTATATTCATAAAAGATGTTGGTCTTTAGTTTTCTTTTCTTGTGGTATCTTTATCCAGCTTTGGTATGAGGGTGATGGTTGCCTTGTAGAATGAGTTAGGGAGTGTTCCCTGCTCTTCAATATTTTGCAAGGGTTTGGGCAGAATTGGAGTTAAGTCTTCTTGGAATGTTTGGTAGAATTCCCTTGTGAAGCCATCTGGTCCTGGGCTTTTCTTTGCTGGGATATATTTTTTTATTACTTACTCAATCTCCTTACTACAAGTTGGTTTGTTAAGATCTTCTATTTCTTCTTGAGTCAATGTAGGTAGTTTGTGTATTTGTAAGAATTTGTCCATTTCATCTTTGTTATCTAATTTACTGGCTTACTATTATTCACAGTGATCTCTTATAGTCTTTTCTATTTCAGTGGGATCAGTAATAATGTCCCTTTTTTTATTTCTGATTTTCATTATTTGTATCTTCTCTTTTTTTCTTTGTCAGTTTAGCTAAAGGTTTGTCAATTTTACTGATCATTTCAAAAAACCAACTTTTGGTATTGTTGATTATCTGGATTTTTTTTTTTTCTATTACATTTATTTCTGCTGTAATCTTTGTTATTTCCTTCCTTCTGCTCACTTTGGGTTTAGTTTGCTCTTCTTTTTCTAGCTCTTCCAGTTTTGAGGTTAAGTCTCTGATTTGAAATCTTTCTCCTTTTTTAATGTAAGTATTTAGAGCTATAAATTTCCCTCTCAGCACTGCCTTCACTGCACCCCATAAATTTTCATATGTTATATTTTCATTTTGCTCAAAATGTTTCCCAATTTTGCTTCAGATTTCCTCTTTTACTCATTTGTTGTTTAAGGTTATGTTATTTAATTTCCACATATTAGTGCATTTTCCCTTTCTCCCTCTGTTATTGATTTCTAGCTACATTCCATTGTGGTTTGAGAATATGCATTGTATGATTTCAATATTTTTGAAATTATTGAGACTTGTTTTGTGACCCAACATATGGTCTATCCTGAAGAATGATCCATGGGCACTAGAGAAGAATGTGTTTTCTGTTTTTGTTAGGTACAGTGTTCTTTATGTCTGTTTTATGTCTAGTGGGTTTAGTGTATCATTCAAATCCTCTACTTCCTTATTGATCTTCTGACTAGATGTTCTATCTGTGATTGAGCATAGTGTGTTAAAGTCTCCTACTAATAATGTAGAACCATCAATTTCTCTCTTCAAATCTGTTAGTTCTTGCTTCATATATTGGGGCATTGCTGTTAGGTGCATATATATTTATAACTGCTACATCTTTCAGTTGAATTGTCCCCTTAATTAGTATATAATGACCATCTTTGTCTCTCTTAACTGTATTTGACTTAAAGTCTACTTTATCCAATATTAGTATGGCCACCCCAGCTCTCCTTTGGTTACAACATGCATGGTATATATTTTTTCTATCCTTTCGCCTTCAACCTACCTGTATCTTTGATTTTAGGGTGAGTCTCTTGTAGACAGCATATATTTGAGCCATGCTTTTTAATCCATTCTGCCAATCTCTGCCTTTTGACTAGAATGTTTAATCCATTTGCATTTAAAGTCAGTATTGATAATACAGGACTTATTTCTGCCATTTTGCTTTTTAGCTTTTCTAAATCTTATTCCCTTTTTGTCCCTTACTTCCACTAAGGCATACTTTTATGCTTATTGCTTTTTTGTGTTGTAGCATATTGAGTGCCTTCTCATTTCTAACTAGAAACATTTTTCATGTATTTTCCTTGTGGTTACCATGGGGTTAACATTTAACATCCTAAGTATATAACAATCATATCAACTTAATTTCAATAGCATGCACATATACTTTTTCCTATACCCCACTATCCCTGTACCACTTTTTTTGTACTTGTTACCATTTATATCTTTCTATATTTTATGTCCAAAAAAACCTAGATTTAGCATTACTTTTCATACATTTGCATATTAGCACCTGTAGGAAGTAAGAAGTGGAGTTACATACCAAACAATAAAAAATAGTAATACTTGCATTCATAATTACCCAAATGGGTAATGCTGCTTTTTTTTTTTAAAGATTTATTTATTTATTTACTTATCCCACCCTTGCTGCTTGTGCTTGCTGTGTCCATTCGCTGTGTGTCTTCTCCGTGTCTGCTTATCTTCCCCTTGCTGTGAGGTCCCGCTGCATCAGCCCCTCGCGCAGCGCGGGCCGGCCTGCCCTCACAAGGAGGCCCCGGGAAGCGAACCCGGGGCCTCACACATGGTAAACAGGGGCTCTATCGGTTGAGCCACACCCACTTCCTGTTGTGAGGTCTTGCTGCATCAGCCAACTAGGCTGCGCGGGCCGGCCTGCCCTCACAAGGAGGCCCCGGGAAGCGAACCCGGGGCCTCCCATATGGTAAACGGGGGCTCTATCGACTGAGCCACTCCCGCTTCCGGTAATGCTGCTTTGAACCACTGTCTAATGTCCTTTCCTTTTGGTCTGAAGAACTTCCTTTAGCATTGCTTGTAGGGCAGGTCTAGTGATGATGAAATCCCTCAGCATTTTTTTTTTTTTTAATTTGAGATTGTCTTAATCTTTCCCTCACTTCTGAAAGAGAGTCTCACCACATGTAAAATTCTTGGCTGGCAGGTGTTTTCCTTCATCACTTTAAATATTTCAACCCACTGCCTTCTTGCCTCTGTAGTTTCTGAGGAGAAATCGGCACTCAATCTAATTGGGACTCCCTTGTATGTAACACGTTGCTTTTCTCTCGCAGCTTTCAGAACGTTCTCCTTGTCCTTTTAATTTGTGTAATCAATAAATGACAGTATATTTTTCTTCATGTTTAACCTGTTTGGTGTTCTCTGAGTTTTTTGGATGTGCACATTCACGTCTTTTGCTAAGTTTTGGAAGTTCTCTGTCATTATTTCTTTGGACTATTCCTTCTGCCCCTTTCTCTCTTTTTTTCTCCTTCTGGGACTCCCATAATGTGTATACTGGTGTTCTGGATGTGTCCATAGCTATCTTAGGCTATTTTCACTCTTGATATTTCTTTTTTCTTTCTGCTCCTCAGCCTGATTCATTTCAAATGTCTTGTCTTCAAGTTTACTGATTTCTTTCTCCTGACAGCCCCAATCTGCTCTTGAAATCCTCTTGGGCATTTTTTATTTCAGTTATTGTGGTCTTCAACTCCAGTAGTTCGGTTTGGTTCCTTACTGAAATTTCTATCTCTTTACTAAGATTCTCATATTCCATGTTCATTCTTCTCCTGATATCCTTTAGTTCTTTCTCTGTATTTTCCTTCATCTTCTTGAGCATTTTTAAGATCTTTTTTTCTTAAAAGACTTTCTTGGGTATGTTCATATTCTCATCTTCTTCATTGATGTTTTCTGGATTTTTATCCATTTCCTGTTTCTTTGTGTGTCTTCTACTATTTTGTTGCACAGTGTATATTTTAATATTTTAAAATGTTAACCCTAGCATTTACTCCCTGGGATGTCTGTTTCTTGGTTTTGTAACTAGCTGGTGATAAGACAGAGATTTTTCTTGAGCCTCAGGCCTCATGTCAGGAAAGTGTGACCAAAGCTAATGCAGGGTTCAGGGTTTTCCCTGTCTTTCTGGGCCTCTTCTTGTCCTGGGCTTTTACTTGTTAGTTGCTTTATACTTCCCCTGTTTACAGGAGTTTTGTGCCCCCTCTGTTTCCCAGGTATTTGAAGCTGGCAGGCCTTTGTCCCACACTGTCTGCCTCTTTGGCTTTTTATACTACTTTCCTTGTCTCATGATGCTTTTGCCTGGAGGGCAAATTCTGGGAGAAAAATCACCCTGGAGAAGACATTCCCAAGTCAGTCTTTTAGCCAAAGTAGGGCCAGGGACACAAATCAGGGGGCATACACCAGCTCCAAAGTGCCCTGGGGAGGGGATCAGGAAGGGTTGCCAAATTCTTCTTCCAAGCTTCCCAAAACTGAGTTTTCCTGGCCTGTCTATCAAATGCAGCCCTTCAGCTACCTGTTCCTTGCAGCTCTGAGGAAGCACTAAGTCTTTAAATCTCTACTGCCTCCAGCTCTGTCCAGGGAGGGTTGAAACAATGGTTGCCACTGTCTTTGCCCGGGTGGATTGAAACAATAGCTGCTCTCAGAGTTGGGACCCAGAGATCCAAAACCCATGACCAGTGATTGGCCGTACACACCCCTTTTCTAGGGGATGAAGATTTTTATGTCCCTTTCTGTCACCAGCAACTAACCAGGGAACGGACCCCATAGCAGCCTGCCCCTAGAGTGGGGGCTGGGTACCAGTAGATGCTGCGTGGAGAGAGCAATTCCCATTCTTTACTGTAATTTATCAGTCTCTTCCTCCCATGCTTCCCTGGATCTGTACAGTGTTCTCCTGGCCTCTGGAGTTATAAAATAGTTGTCTCAGATGGCTCCTTTCTGTTCAATAGCTGTTTTGGCAGAAGGACTGAGTCCTGGAGCTCCCTACTCCTCCATCTTCCCAATGAATGTTCAATTCCTTTTTAATAGCTCCTATCACTGTGGCATCAAAATGCACTGGAAAACATAGCTGGCATCATCACAGGCCTACTTAAAATAGAATCCTCCAGGCAAGTGGTTTCAACTCCAAATCTTGGTTATTGCCGTAAGGTTACATTTAAGATGACTTATTTTTCACTGAAATGCAACTGTTAATTAGAATAAGTATCTTGAGTCACAATTATTTGTTTTACAAAAGCATCCCCCAGAGCTTTTCTTGAAATCAGTTGCCCTCAACTGCATCAGGATATGCAAGCAGTACAGTATGTCTCATCATCTCTTTGAGGTGTGATGGAAGTAATCTGTCGCCAACAATTGTTCAAGTACAGAAGTTTGTTTTTTAAAAAACACAACGAATTTGTGCTTTTTAATGCCATCTCTATACTCATGTCACTGGCGTTCCAATAGGGTTTCTTAAATGAGAAAAGAAGGGCAGAGCTAGGTCATCTTGAGATGAAATGTCAGTGATATGTCCTTATTTACTAACATTCCATTAATAGTCAGGGTGATTTTTAACTTATCCATGAAGCAGAAAAAAAAGGATAACATGAGAGGATAATGTCAAAATCTGGAAAGGCCCATGCTGTGTGCCCCACCCAGGTATGCATATCCCACACAGATCGTATCAGGAAACAACTGATAGAAAGTGTGAGCTTCACTAACCCTTTTAATACATGCTTCAATGTTGGGGAAATATATTTCATATAGCTTTTTAAGATTCCAACAATTGCACAAACAAGGTGAATTTACATGGTACTTAATGAAACTGTTTATATTTTTGAGTATACATGGTGGGAGGTGGCTCTGAACAGACTCCAAAGAATTGCCAGTTCTATATGAAGAGAGTGGCATTAAATAAGTTGCTCTAACTTAGCTGGAAAGCTATATGGAGTAGTTTTCCTAAGTAGGAAATATAAATATGCGTAGCATTTACACACATTTCAAATGTGATGCTTGGTTTGTAACAGCCTGTGTTGAGATTGCTAAAATGAAAGTCATCATCCATGATGGATCAAAGGTCAACGTTTAACAAACGTTTAACATATCATACCAAAAGCAGAGGCTCTTTCTGGAAGTGTGAAATTCGTGTCATTTCTAACTTTTGGCCTAGCATTCTTTGCATTCACTCTAAAAAATGTCCATTTTGATAAACAGGCTAGAGTTGAAGGAAAACACCCTGCTTATGGCACTTCCAAGGTGAAAATGAAAAATTTTGATAAAGCTCACAGCCTTGAGGAAAATTTCAAGTGGCTTATAGCCTTAGTTTTCTCTTATTTCACCCATTCATCAGGCAGAATTGAAGGACAGATTGTATCCTTTTACTCTACAGGCTGAATTCTATTCTCAGTAGAGACTATTGCCAGTGGCTTGAGCATATGCCCCCCATTTATCTGTGTAATCCTCTATTTCATGGACTCAAGATCTGCAAAGCATGTTCCATGGAAGAAGTCTGTCCATCAGCAAATGGGATGTGTAGGTGTGCACACATTATGCAAAGAGAAAAGTTACTCTCTGCATGGAAGAGCCAAATTATCCCAATTCCTTTGCAGAAGAGATTTCCCCCCTTCTTTCTTTTCACAGCTTGAACAAATTTAGCTGAGATTTCAGGTACTTCTCAGTTTTCACGAGGAACCAACAGGTGTGGGAAAGGGTAACATGCCCATGGCTGGGGCATCACTTTGAGATCTCTGTCCATCGTGATACACATTTGTCTTACGGCTGAGGGCACCTTGTCACTGGCCCCAACTTCAGAGTAGAGCCTCATAAAGCCAGCAACGTTAAGACCAAAATAATGTCATTTAGTGTCGAGGGGGAGGTTAAAAAAGAGGATTAGTGGCAGGCAGGGAGGCAGGGTATATTAAAACGAGTCCATGACTAATAGGGTGTGACAGAAAAGGATTTTATTCTTTTCAGCAAAACAATTCCCTAGGGCTGGGACCATTACTCCACTGTGCCTTTATCACCTTGGAATTTTTATGGTTATTTTTGATGAATTCACATTTTTGTAAAGGCTTTTTTGAAATGATGCCAGTTTTCAATTTTTAATTAAAGTCGTAAATAATCTTAATTCTGCCTTAAAAGGTTTATTGTTTCTTACTTTTTTTTTTTATTATTGCTGCCAGGAAATATTTCAAATACCAAGCCCTAGTGTGAGTGAGCAATTAGAATTTCTCCAAGGTCTAGTAATAACATTGTGCCATGTAAATATTACATACTGGTATACCAGTGCAAGATTTGAAAATGTGGATTGACTCATTTAGGGTTTATTAGCACTGCTTCTCCTGGGAGTGACATTTCCCTTTTTGTTGTTGTTCAATGGAACAACTTCCATCATTTTAATTTCCACAAATTAACCCATCACAGATTCATAAAGGACTCTTAAACTCTGGATAAAAAGGCAGGTTAGAATTCAGAAAGTAAACACCATAAATTTGACACTGAATGCTGGACAGTGAAAATCAACCAAATCCAATTCAACTATTTTCAGAAAATGGACTGAGCATGCAAAGCTAAAGCATTTGAGAGACAATATCTCATTTTACAAAATAGAAAATTAAGAGCACAATGCACTATTTGACATTAGATTATAATACGGCTTCTCTGAAAGTATATCCTTGTTTTCTTGATTGCTTTTCATAGGTTGTGTGGAAATTGTCTATAAAGTTATATTTTATAGTCCCAAGGCGTGTTTTTCTTTTTTCAATTAGTCCTTCAAGAATCTTCCATACAATCAAAAATGCTCCTCCACACAAAGGCTGACACATACCATGCTTCAACAATAGACTGTTAACAGCTCCTGGAAATATCCTCTCATGCTTCCAGACCTACTGTCAATATTGGTTACCTCCTTATGTTGAATATCATATTGTTTATTTATCTAGATATGGAACTTATATTCTTTCATGTGCATAAGAAATTATTGTTCTCTACAGAGGTGCTCTCCACTCTCACAACAGATTTGCTCTTACAGTAAAACCTCACATATTTGGAACAATTTGGGGGTGGAGATTCAGATTCAGGGGGAAAAGCTCTCATTTAGGAGGGTATTTTTCCCTAACAAATACAACTTATTAGTTCAAGTTTCTAAGATATACACAGATAATGACAAAAACCATTAAAAGGTAGTCCAGCTGAACATACTTAACTGTATGCAACAATGCTGTATTATTTTAAGAAGCTTAAATATCCCCCCTACAACTTCATTTACATTATTATTTCACTTAGCAGTTCCTTTACTCTTCTAAAATACAAGAGCATATTCATTGTATGCCTAATGATCATCGATCTTAATTTACTGGGATTTTAACTAGAGATTTAACTATATTTCTAGAGGGAAAAAACAAACAATTTAAAAAACTGACTTAGAAGAATGGGTTTGTCTACAATTGAAAATATCTGTCAAATTCTTCTAACTGGACATTTTTTTTACCTCACAGTGAAGAGGTCAAATTTTTTCCTTGAAGGGCACTGTGCTAACACCTCTCAAGAGAAAACAAAAACAAAAACAAACCTCAAGTAGCAAAAAGACTATAGAGCATTTCACAATTTAAAAGTGTTAAATCCCTATAAACCATGAAAGAACACCATATTTCTAAAAAGAAGCCACAGTGACCTGAAAACCCTGGCCATAGGATTCAATCACTTGGAATAAGTGCAGCCTCAAATTGCCCTTAAATTGTTATAAAGGGTCCTTAAATGAATCAGATACCCATCTCAACACAAATGCAACACTCGGAAAGCAAATATCAGCTCATATCAGCCATGGCCAGAAGATACTTATTGGTCCCCAAATTCAAAAGCATGGTTATTCGGAAATGCCTGGAAAAGTATGAGCTCCCCATCACTAGAGATGCTGAAGCACAGCACGGCCAGCCACTTGCTGGAGATCTTATGAGAGTAGGAGAGCAACAGTCAAGTGGGTTGGCTGGTTTAACTTTATCATATCATTTCTTCCCAATCTGAGATACAAAGATTTTTATGTATTTCTAAAGAGGCATCACCTCTTACAGACATCAAAGTGATTTTAGATTGAATTCCTTTTTCAGATTTTCATTCACAGTACTTACTAAGAAGTATGGTTTTTCTAAGCTGAAAGTGAGGGTTGCTCTATATTTATTCATACTAGGAATTCATCTACCTTCTTCATCTGAGTTCAAATGATTTTAACCAATTGATATTTTATGAAAAATATAAATTGGTTTAGGTGACTTTTCATTCATTTTCTCTGACACCTATGATACAAGCTGTCCCCAGAGACGAGATTCATATTGGTCTGTGTTTGCTTTGCAAACCATAGCCTTGCTATTACTTCATGTCAGATATCCCTCCTCAAACAGTCTATAAAGCATGTTATACCTTGAAAATATACTAGAGTTTCCAATGCCTTGCAGAAGCTCTCAGTACTGCAGGAGTAATTTAAATGTGCTTTTCCTGGCTAGAAAAGTCTCTTTTAAAATTACCTTTTTCCTTGCTTGTTGATCTTTGGAAGAATGTGCCTTCACATGCTTTCTTAGGGAACTTGGGTCTGTGTAGCGTTTGGTGCATCCTGGAATTTGACAAGCATAAGGTTTCTAAATAAGAAAGAAAGAAAGAAAGAAAGAGTTGTGGTTAAATTTTAAAGGTAACTAGGGAAGTTTGCTCCAAGTCTTGTCTTCTGAGCATGAACTGTTACTGACTGACTGATGTAAAGTGCTGGGTAGTACTCATGCATTTTAACTAGAAAGCCCAGGAACTGCATCACAGCCAAGAGGAGAGAAACAAAGAGATGGCTTATCTTACATGATTTTTAAGAGACTGCTTTAGAGTGTACTCTGACCATGAACCTCTTGTGGCATTTTTTAATGTGAAAATTATTAGCAAAGCATCTCTAATCATACTTACAGTCATGTTCCCCTGAGAACAATCTTTGGTACTGTCAGAAACTAGTGAACACATATTCTTTAAGGGTTCAGGTAAAGAAGCTGTAGAAAAGTCCAGAAAAGACTGGGAGTGTTTCAGAAGAAACCTGATTCAGAAAGAAAGAAAGAGAGAATTAAGAAGGGAAAATTAGTATAAAGTGAGTAAGAGACAGCAAGTTTCAAACAACAGACATGAAAACATCAGCTAGAGAAATAGTAGTACTCTTAGATGCAGAGGAGCCCTGGTGTTAAGCTTTGGTTATGTGGATAAGCCCTTGGCTGAGGTGAGATGAGAACACAAGTCTTGGCTATTCCTATTCCCCCATGCCTCTGAGAGATCTGAGGTGTGAAGCCTAAGGCTGGGTTTACAGCCTTGTTTATTTTTGTGCCTCTGGTGGTTGGTTCATAATGGGAATGAATGAATGAGAGCACCACACATCCATTCAAACCTCAGCACCTACTGTAACGAAAAAATTCATAGTAAGTGTTTGAGACTCTGCTTATTCCAATGAATGAAAAACAACAACAACAGATTAACTGTGTTTGTAAGATGTGTTAATAGTCACTTACCAGTTAGTATCTCGTCCGGTAAGATATTGGAACTGTGTCTACATGATGTGAAATGTAAGGAAGAAAACTGAAAGCCTTTCTCTAAAATAGGTCTTTTTGCTCTAGAAACCTCTTATCCTATTGACAAAAAAAAAAAAAAGTCCAGATTTCTTTTTTTACTGTTCATATTTTGTTTCTGTTTTCATGTGCATTGTAGGCCAAAATGCACATGGATTATATTATTTGACCTGTTGAAAGCCATATTTACAATTTATTCTCTCTCTCTTTTGCCATTTTTGATTCTAAGAACTGGCAGAGTCGTCATGAACATAAAATTTAATCTGACACCCCCAATTTGAATTTTAAAGCAATTATCTGACATGTTTGTTCGTTGATTGACTCACTGAATCACCGAACAGCTCTTATGTTTCCATGATGTATGGGGCACTATGTGACATATTAGGGACCTAACAATGAACCACAGATGAGCCAGGCTGTCAATACCTAACAGTTTTTACAAAACGGTGGGCCAATTCTGGGCTAAAGTCACTTGCCAATGAGTTTCCTTTAAATAAGCAAAGGTTTTCTTTAAGCTGGGGGGCCTTTCTGCGTTTACCTGGCTTTCCTGCACTAGCCTTCCCCACTCTGGCCTGCCTTTAGGAGAGCACCTTGCCAGCAGCTCTACTGGCCGTCCCACTGCGACCTTGTGTGCTCATGGCTGGCATGTAAAAGGGCTTTGTGAATATTAAAGTGTTACATAACCAGTGCCATTATTATTACCATTATTGTCTTTACTATTATTATTTAGGTTGGAAAAACAAGAAATGGGAAATGTTATTCATATCTGATTTTGATGTTGAGATGTTTTTGGAGAAAGCTTGAACACTCAACCATTCTTCCTGCATGGGCTCACTCTCCCCTCGAGCTGCCAGTCACCTAGGACCAGCATGCCAAAGCAGCAGTGTGAGGGGCTGGCCTAAGTGGCATTGGTGTACTGGTCATATTATCTCTGATTACCCAAGCTTTAAATGGCATGCTATGCTTTATTAAACTATATTTTTCATTATTTTCTATCTATACTGTAAAATTATTTCCCCTTTTAAGATGATAATAGAGAAATGAATTAATAAAAATTTTCCAGAGTATAGATTCTGAATTCAGTAATCTTTATGGCAAAACTATTCTCCTATGAGAAAATAAAACTTTTCCATTTAGTTAAAGAAAGATGCTTTATCCAAAATCCTGGTAGCATCATCAAAAAGAGTGCTTACTGAAAAGGAACACAGACCTAAATTTAAATTGTAGAGTCTTCAATAACTACAGTTTGCTTATAAAACAAGTGTTTAATTACTATATGATTTTTTTTTAGGAGGTACTGGGGATTGAACCCAGAACCTCATACGTGGGAAGCAGGCACTCAACCACTGAGTTACACTGCTCCCCAATGAGAGCTGGTTTTGTCATTGTCTTGTTTTGTTTTTAGGAGGTACCAGGACCGAACCAGGGACCTTGTACATGGGATGTAGGCACTCAACCACTTGAGCTACATCTGCTCCCCTCTATATGATTTTAAAAGGGCTTACCAGTTTGTTAAATGCAGTAAAAAATTAAACAGGAGGTAGTCTGTATCTTAAAAGAGAAATGATGGTTTTGAAAGATTTAATAGAGAAACAACTTTTTTCAAAAAAATAAAATAGCTGAGTTTAAAAAGCTATTGCATTGAATTAAATATTGAAATTATTGGGTAGCTTTCCTCAAGTTTTAAAAAGAGAAAATTTTTAAAAATTCCAAAATGCTCTTAGGTTGATTAGCTAAAATTAGCTCCAAGCAAAGAAGGGTGTTATAGAACCATAACATTTAGCTTCACAATAGTTCTTTTAAACTACAGATAACTAGCTAGAGTAGAAGTAATTTCTCAAGACGACCTTGTCTCCTGAATATTCATTCTTCCATGAGAAAGTTTAATGACAAATTGGAAAATGTATTGGATTCTACCAAGACCGTATCATTCTAGACATAACAAAACAGGGCATTGTAGCATAATTTTATTCCCTTTTCAAAATTCTGTTTATTCACCAAGATTATTCATTTAGTATTCTGTTGGTCATAAAAATCACTAAACTCAATTCAGTTGGAACAGAAATTGTCCATCCTAGACATATATTGCTTTAATTATATTGCTGATATTTACTAGGCAAATTTCTATAAACCATCACATTTATGTATGTTATGAGATAATTGCATTTAGAAAGGTTATGTGACATATAGCTAAAATGACTTCTATCAATATTACTAATAGAGACTAATATAAAATTTAATAAATATGTCAACTATAACATCAGAAGAATCTTAAATATGTATGAGAAGGTGTGTAGAAATAACAGTATCTTTTCAAAATTCAAACTCGGGTGTAGTTTAATAATAGACATCAGAATGTTAACACTGAAAAAGTACTGTCATGAATACATTATGTGCAAGAATGTGGGATAAGAGATCCGTGGTGTATATAATACATTTATCCTGGTGGATGTGTTAAGTGAAGTGAAATTACATATTGTCTACCTGGCCTTATGTAAGGAAAATAGCATCAAAACCTGAGAACTGCAAAAGAAAACTATCAGTATAATTGAGAAAATAAAAGAGGCATAGAAAAGGCATTTACAAAAGAGCAAAATGATGCAGCATTAAGAGAGTCAAGAGTGTAATAATGTAAAGCAGTGGTTTTCATAGGGTTTATGTCAAAGAATATGTGGCTGTTAACACATAGGAAGCATTATGAAATTGAACTCTAGGGAATCATTCACTGATTCTTTTCAGAGTGCTTGAACATGAAAATACCAGGTAGTTGCTAAAGCAAAAGGCCAAATTCACTCTTGAAAACCATGTCAGCTATAAAGTTCTTATGACAAAAAGAAAAGAACCAAGGTAAGGAAAAAAAAATGCTTCCTTTTTCTAGCAACAGTATATATTATCTATTTTAGTATGTTTTGATATTGAATACTTACATTAGTGCCCAATCTTTAGTGGTTATACTTCCCTAATCTGCCTTTACTATAGACACAGAGGTGACCAACTAATACCTCTGTCCCAGGCAGTTGCAATATTTAGGATGACCTGCAATGATAAAAAAGTGGGGAAACGGCTAGCCAGGGCCCCTACTAGCCCTTTACCAGGCTCCACTGCTGCCCTTGGCATTGTCCCCGTAATCTGCAGACCAGAAAGCAAATGCCTTTGTCACCCCACCATCAAATGGCCATTTCCTCACACCGTGGTTTCGGGCTGGAAGATGGAAAACTCCTGCCATTCTTACAGTGTCCAGATGCGTCCGCTGGTGTTTGGCGCGGTCGCTGGAGTTACTGAACGCCTTCTGACAGCCTGGGTGCTGGCACAAATACGGCTTCTCGCCCGTGTGGCTCCGCAGGTGAATCTTGAGATTCTCGAGCCTTGAAAAAGCCTTCTTGCAACCTTCAAACTGCAAAAAGAAAACAATTTTTGGTTGTTGAGAAGGATCCTGAATGCTTAAGTAAGGGGGAAAGGAAATAAAAAATGTCCTTAGTTTGTACTTAGCCTAAAACAATAAAATAAAATGAAATCTAAACAGTAACAAATATTGCATCTAAAAATATCCATATGTTTATGTGAACTGCATTTCTCCACTGAATATACATGCCACTTTCTGTACCAGATTTGGGTTCCAAACTGATTTCTGTAATTACTTATGTCAGAGAAAATTTGCTGTGAGCCATCTGGCTCCGTTAATAAAAATACAGTAATGCGTGTCTTAAAGATTTATTTAAAAATTAATGCACTTTTCCATTTCCAAATTGGTCTAAATTGAAGGAACCAGGAAGGAAGAAACTTTTTGGCAACTAATAAACTAACAAGAAAATCAGAGTAATATATGAGAAAAAAAAGGTAAATTGAAGATTCAAGGGCCAAAAGGCATGTTTCAGGAGTTCTTAACAAGGTGTCTGTGAGCTTGAATTGAAATTCAAAAAAAACATTATTCTTGTGGGGACGTGTTGATGCAGGTGTGATATATTTATTAAATAATACACAGTGTAGTGTGGACTTGGTAAGGGGTCCCTGGTTTTCACCTGACTGGCAAAGGGGTCCGTGGAATAAAAAAAGGTTAAGAACCTCTGTTTGGATCTATATGATCATAAACTTCCTTAACTATATTTTTAGAGGGTTTTCAACTCCAAAAAAAGTGATCTTGTTAACATAAAAGGTGATGCCAACCCTAATGATATAAAGTGGGTTTTTTAGAAATTCTGTTACCAAATTCATGAATAAAAGAATTGAAAATGAAAGTTTGATGATTTCAGTAGATGCTTCAGTAGTTTCTCCATAATATTTACTGATGGTGATATTTACTTAATGTCTTGGGTGTAAAATATCAATTACTACTTTAGGGTCAAAGTGATTCTTATCCCTGAAGTGACAATCTAATAAAGAAAATGTGTTAGAGAAAGTATATAAATGAAACATAAAAGTGAGAATGGGATTTATTTTTTAACTCTCCCTTTGGTGCTAAGCCCCAATATATTAATGTTACTTAGACAATTTCCATCCCAAATGAGTTCTCACTGGAAGGGAAAGTTAGAAATACAGAAAAATACTATCAGAACAAAGCATATGTTTAAAGCAATTAAGAAAGCTCATTTCTTAGAAAGGAGTGTAGGTGTGCATGTGGGCAGCACAGAAAGCAGAGGAAGAAGGTAATTTCAAGATGGATTCCATTCAGAATTAGTGGGTATAACTTGACTTCACTGAAAGAAATTTCATAAAACTCCTTGGTTCTCTTATTTATTAAAATAGGTGGAGAAGAACTTTGTTCATAAATGACTGATCCAGAGCTGACCAGGTATTGGTTATTCTAATTTTCATCATTTAATAAAGAATGAACTAAGTAGGAAGAATAATCAAACATGTCATAACTCCATCTATTTAAGTTGTCCAGATTTTGCATGCTGGTGTATTTTAAGAAATTTATGAAAGTTGCACTTATTTTTGATTGAGAGTTATACATGTTTCACAGACATATGTTGGTTTATTTCAATTTTGATATTTTGCTTAAAATAATTTTGGTGTTTTCCTGATTTCTATTTCACATAAAATAAATTTAGCCTGAACAGAAGATGATTGCTGACGAAGCCAACTACTTTTTCAACAGAGTGAAAGGCACATAATGCTGTGTCGCTTTTGGCAGAGGGCTAGAGAGAGAGAGAAGAGTTAAGCAGTTCATTTCCTCAGGTTTTCAAATGGGTCACAAATTTGAAGAAAAAAGGGCTCAAAGTTAACCCCAATTCATAGCTAAGAGGCCCCTGCCAACCAAGCCTCTATTTTTAAGGTTCTCTCTGAATGATGACTCAGAGCAAACTCCTGGAGCTCAGTTTATTTAACTTGGAATCACCTGGTGGACCACACTTAGGTCTGAAATGAGCTTGTGGTTTTGGACCTGCCAAGCCTGTAGCCTAGTTCCTAGCAAGGCTTTTTTGTAGGGTGGATTCCATTCTGGGGCCCGCTCCAGACGTGTCTACCCAGACCTGGGCAGGCCGCAGTACCACTCCCTTCCATAGCCACCCCAGACCTTGGTCAGAGAGAAGGCCACATTGTTTCGACACCAGCATGGGCATTAGAACCACATTATGATAGATAAATGAGGTTTCTGTGAGTACCAAACTGAAGACCACTGGATCTACTACAGAGGGATTCTAAGCTCCCTGACATGTCCAGAATTCATTCAAACTGTCCATTTGTTCAGAAATAAACTGGGTGTAAACTAGCATTTCTAAGGTCTTTCAGATAAATGTCCAGCAAAATGTCCAGTTTAAAGGCAGCTAATTGCTATTATTACTTTGAACAGAAACAATACTCAAAGACAAAAGGAGCTTGCTGCATTCCAAGCAAATCTGTGAAAAGCCAATCACATCTAGGAATATCCTGACCATTTTTGTAGAGAAACTTATGAGAACCCAGAATGAAAATGACAACAGAAAATCTGTAAAACAAGGGAAACCCAGCTGATATCAGATGTTTCCTCTTCACCATCACCAACAGAATGCCAAAAGACAATAGAGCAATATTATAGTATTTTCAGGGGAAAAGATTAAGAGTGAAGGGTCTTGACCCCTCCAAGGTATATGAATAAAAGCAGGAGAAAAGTGATTTCATGTGTGCAGTGGCTCAGAATATATACCACCCACTCACTCTTGCTGAAGAAATTCACTTGAAGAAACCCTGAAACGAAGACAATAGAGATCAGGCACTAAAGGGCTGGCAAATAGCTCTGTGGGGTGTCTAACACCCAACTCATCCCAAGAGTGTGGAGGGCACTACACTTGATTGAATTGGCCACACTAATCATCCTGGAAAACTAGGAAGGAGGTGCTGTTCAATTCTCCTGTGGCATCTGGATGAAACTTGAAAACACAATTTTATAATGAACCCTTATCATTCATTATGGGAATAACCCAGTAATTCCACACAAGAATTTCCTGGATTCATATGTTCAATGAAATGCAAATACATTAAAAATAAACTAACATTTAGGTAGGCCTACAAAAGGTTGTTACAAAAGAGATCAAAACTGGATTCTCTGGGGAAGCGGATGTGGCTCAAGCGATTGGGCTCCTGTCTACCATATAAGAGGTCCAGGGTTCGATTCCCAGGGCCTCCTGGTGAAAAGCAAGCTGGCCCGAGCAGAGAGCTGGCCCATGCAGGAGTGCAGGCCCGCACAGGAGTGCTAGCCCACACGAAGTGCTGGCCCACACAGACAGCTGGCTCAGTAAGATGATGCAACAAAAAGAGATACAGAAGAGAGACAATAAGAGATGCAGCAGACCAGGGAGCTGAGGTGGTGCAAGAGATTGAGCACCTGTTTCCATTCTGGAAGGTCCCAGGATTGGTTTCCGTTGCCACCTAAAGAGAAGACAAGCAGACAAAGAAGAACACACAGAGAGCAGACAGCGAGCGCAAAACAACAAGGGGAGCGGAGGTGGGGTGGGTGAGAAATAAATAAATAAAATCTTTTAAAAAAACAAACAAACTGGATTCTTTGGGATGAATAGATGACTTTTTTCCTTCTTGTAGTTTTTTCAGGTTTTCCAAATCTTTAATGAGTGTGTTTCATTTTGTAAATGAACATCTCAGCTTAGGGAAGCAAGGACTATCAGGAGGAGCTATTTCTTGGGTTTGGCCAGATGCTTTTTCATCAAAGTTCCTAAAGTGTACGGTGCATCCTGGGATCTAAGGACCAAATTGTCATGTGGCTCCCTGTGTCACTTCCACCAACCAACCCTCACACAAAAACTAACCAATGTCTGAGTCTCGGGTCCTCTCCTTCCTGGACTGGCTGTGGAACTATGAACCCAAGGGCCTGGTGACACACAACTGGATCACCAAGCCTGGGGTTGTCTGTGGTTTAGAAACTGGCTGTACATGGGAAGGCAGGAGAACACCAACAAGTGAACCAACAACCTCTCAGTATCCAAGGGTGAAGCATAAAAGTATATTCACCTATGTAAGTCATTTTATCTAACAAATACTGAGTGAGCCCTAAGAGCATGGCACAATGTGTTAGTCATTGGGAGGAACTAGAAGAATAAAAGTCCAATGTTACTCTGCTGACCATGGAAGCAGGATCAATGTGTATGGCTGGCAGGTTTTTTACAGATAAATTCTGAGCAATGGTTTTCAACCTCTGATTCCCAGACCAGCAGCAGCAGCCCCTAGGACCTTGTCAGAAATACAAATTATCTGCTTTTCCCCAGACCTACCGAATTAGAACGCTGAGGATTCTGAGGTTCACGGGCCCTCCAGGAGGTTCTGATGTGACAGCTAGTGAGTTAGGGAATGCCATTCTCATTGTAATCATTGTATGTTTGTATATTTCTTACAAAAATTTTCTTACAGAAGTAAAACGTCTTGCAAAATACACCCAATTCACTCATGACAAGAGTCACAGGGACTAACGGCAGCCTCGCAGTGAAGAAAATACAATTCCAATTCAAGGAAGGACACAGCTATTTGTAAATCAGCAAAGGGACAAAACCCCAGAGTTCCATTCTCTTTCACAGGTATGAGTGGTTCTTTAATCTCACAACATTTTAAAAAATTTAATTTAATTTTTAAAACAATACTGAGATTACATAAATGTTACATTAAAAATGTAGGGGATTCCCATATGCCCCACTCACTACCCCTCCTACACTTTCCCACATTAACAACATCCTTCATGAGTGTGGTACATTTGTTATAATTGATGAACACATATTGGAGCATTGCCACTAAGTGTGAATTATAGTTTACATTACAGTTTAAACTCTCTCCCACACAATTTTGTAAGTTATGACAAGATATATAATGGCCTATATTGGTAATCTCACAACTTTTTAATCTTATGTTAGGCAGATATCTGGTTCTGAAATAGGTATGCCCACAAGTTCCCATAGTGGCCTCCTGGCCAAGAAAGCATCATGAATTTCCAATGCCCAATACATCCCCCCACTGAGAAAGCACTAAAGGGAACTTGTCACTCACCCTTTGCACATGTAGTGGCTTTACAGAAATTATAAGAACAATGCATGAAACTGAAAGTGACAGAACTTTAAATCTCATGCATTGCATGAAGCCTTACTAAGATAAAAAATCTCTAACTCTGAAGCTGTTTTCAAATAACAAACTTTAAAAGTATAAATTGCTTCAAACCAAAAGAACGTTAGCTTGCACCACTTTGCTAATTTAGGAGATTATTTCACTTTAAAGAATCACAACTGGACTGTAATCATCATCTCTATATATTGGCTTGATTATGGATTGTTGACATTAAGTGGCATTGAGATGACCTTTGAAATATTACTTTCCCTTTCTATTAGAAGCTTTTGTGTAAGGTTCTGGAAATGAAAGGCTCATTAGACACCATTAAAAAGGATTTATTCTATATGTATAACCAATAATCAAGTGGAATATTACTCCCTCCCCTAATCAGCTACTTAGAGTGCTCAGAAGCATAAGTTCATATTCAAAGCAATAATAACAGTAAACCTTTCCTGATCAGGTTTCTATATCATTGCTAATGTCAACAAAACCCAAACAAAAAAGAGTCTATGATGCTGGACGGATTTTTAAAAAATATACATTTGATTTCAATTAAGCTCAGTGTTTACGACCCTTGGAGGTATATGCTTTTATGATTTCATCAGTCAAGACCAATTAATCCCATTAGTGATGGCTGATGCTTTGCTATGCTGTGCAGTGCTAGGGATTGACTGATGAATTATATGCTAGTTTACATCTCCACACACAGCCCTAAGACGGCAGAGATGAAAGGCACTGGTGGAAAGGTCAGTATATGTCCAAAGCTGTGGATACAGTCAAAGTGACTTCCACAGTAAGTCCAAGAGTTCAAGTCTATTTGCATCAAGGGCCTATCTTCAAAAGGTATAAATGAAAGATTGCTTCTCCCATGACTCAGAAGGAGAGGGCCAAAAGCCGAGGACCATTTCACACACCTGACTAGAAGTGAGAAACCTGGCATAAATAGTCAGCTGAGATTTAGTTGTAGAAGTTTCTTTCTAGGGCAGTGCTTCTCAACTTTATATCCATATGATTCACCTTAGAAACTTGTTAAAAGGCAGATTCTGATGTAGTCAGTCTGGGGTAGGGCCTGAGATTTTGCATTTCTAACAATCTCCTAGGCTATACTTTTAAATGTTGAATGTTTGAAGACTATACTTTAAGAAGCAAGGTTCTTGGGATCATAAAACAACCCTGATGTTGAAAATACACAGTTAGTTGGGATAAAGAAGAAGAAGAAGAA
>JAQZBX010000275.1:0-121957 GCA_029593785.1 Cabassous unicinctus
AATGAAAGAAAAAATAGATAAATGGGACCTCCTCAAAATTAAAAACTTTTGTGCTTCAAGGGACTTTGTCAAAAAAGTGAAAGACAGCCTACTCTATGGGAGAATATATTTGGTAACCAACTATTGTCTAGGGGCCTAACATACAGCATACATCAAGAAATTCTACATCTTGAAAATAAAATGACAAACAGCCTTTTAAAAAATGGTCAAGTGATTTGAATAGACACTTCTAAAAAAGAAATACAAATGGCTAAAAAGCCCATGAAAAGATGCTCAACTTCACTAGCTATTAGGGAAATGCAAATCAAAACTACAATGAGATGTCATCTTACAACTATTAGATTGTCAGCTATTGAAAAAAAAAATAGAGGACTACAAGTATTGGAGAGGATGTGGAGGAAGGGAACACTTATCCACTGCTGGTGGGAATGTAGAATGGTGCAGCCATTGTGGAGGACAGTCTGGTGGTTCCTCAGGAAGCTAATTATAGAACTGCCATATGATTTAGCAACCCTATTACTGGGTACATTGAAAAATTGAAAGCAGGGACACGAACAGATATATGCACACCAATTTTCTAGCGGCATTATTCACTATTGCCAAAAGTGAGAAGCAACCCAAATGTCCATCAATAGATGAATGGATAAGCAAACTATGGTATGTACATACAATGGAATATTGCTTATCTGTAAGAAGGAAAGTAGTATTAACACACAGGATGACATGGATGAATTTTGAAGACCTTATGTTAAGTGATGTAAGCCAGGCACTGAGCGACAAATATTACATGACCTCACTGATGTGAATTAAGCAAATTGAGCAGACTCACAGAGCTAAAGTCTGGAAGATAGGTTTACAGGAGACAGAAAGGCAGTAGAGGTGGTGGGTTGATGCCCATAAGGGCAAAATCTATAATAAGGTGGAAGGATGTGGTTGGGCAGTGGATAGGTGTGACATGGGTGCAGTGACATGATTGGGTTTGGCAGTGTTGACTGTGAGGGGGAGTAAGATGGGGGGATTGGGTTGGACTATCCATGGGACATGGGGGGAGGGTTGGGGGAAGGAGCAGATGAAATCAGGGGATTTGCTGCTCTGTGGTTAAACCTATAATGTTGGAAATGTTCCTTTGGCAAATATGGCAGGGGAGGGTTACTGGTGCAGGATATAAGGTGGGGAGGGTAGTGTGCAATTGGGGCAGGTTTCTTTGGAATACCTAACTGTAAATCTTGTCATAGTGTGTTATATCAGTGGGTGGAGATCCATACAATAAACAAGAAAATATTGAACTCCCATTCTGGGGAGTCTGGCTATGTTCTCAATTAGAGAGACACGAATCCTTCAAGAACATAGGCAGTGCCTAATAAAAGAAAACAGACCAATATATCAAGCCCTCAATATTATTGCAAGTAACTATGAATCTCATTCTTCAAAAATTGAAACTTAGTGATTACCATAGGTATCGAGGGGAGGGAGAGGGAAGAATAAAATAGATGGAATATAGAGCATTTTTAGGGCATTAGAATTGTTCAGCATTATCTTGCAATAATGAATACAGGCTACTCAAAATTTTGTCAAAGCCTATAAAAGTGTATGATCCAAAATGTAAACCATAATATAAACCATTGAACTTGTTTAGTAGCAATGCTTCAATATTTGTACATCAATTGTAACAAATGTACCATCCACATGTAAAATAGCATTAATAAGGGAGAAGGGAAAAGGGGGGTGATGTTGGGTACATGGGAATCATCTGTATTCTCTGTGACTTTTCTGTATCCTGAAGCTTCTTTAAAGATAAAATGAATAAAATAAGACACTGGAGGAATATGTGAAAGAAAATGTCACTGTATATACAAGACAACAGATCTTACAGTGATGAAAGACAGAATGTCTTAGTTTTTTAAAAATTTTATTACTTCAAAATGTTTTAAATTTTGTGTATTTTTTTGGTTAATTTTTAAATTATTGTTTCATTTTCTTATTAATTTTATTTGCCTATTTTGTTTGTTTAATTTTTGGAGAGGTTTTGGATCACAGAAGGTTCACAGCAGTAGTTGGGGAACATCACTGGTGGAGGGTTTCCATAATGTCGGGATGCATGGGAATGTGTTTCCCTCAGGAAAGCCTCTAAGACATATGAATATGTTCAAGTGTTCATGGGACATTGTCTGGGTGGGTGGATATCCACACAATAACTGAAAGAATATTGAATTCCCATCCTGGGGAGTTCTGCTACATTCTATAATAGGACAGCAAGAATCCCCAGAGTACATGGGCAATGTCTAGTGAAGGAAGACAAATTATTATGCCAGGCTCTTAACATTGATGATTGTACTTATGAACCTTTCCTTGTAAAATTGAAACTTAGCCTAGTATTATATACTGCCTAAGAGTTACCCCCTGAAAGCCTCCTTGTTGCTCAAATATGGCCTCACTGTAAGCCAAACTCAGCATATAGACATGCTACCTTCCCCCTGGCATGGGGCATGACTCCTGGGGATGAGCCTACATGGCACTAAGGGATTATTATCAAGCAACATAGCAATACATCTGGAAAAAGTCCTTGACCAAAAGGGGGAAATGGTAAATAAAAATAAGTTTTTTTTTGGCTAAGAGATTTCAAAGTGAGTTGGAAGGTTATTCAAGAGGTTATGCTTATGCAAGTATCAGCAGGATCTCATAAACTGCCACAGTAAACAGTGCCTCAAACAGCGGGGCTCCTGAGAGCTCTAGAGAGATACAGAAACTCTAATCAGTGCAGACAGCTCAGAAATTCAGCACCCTGTCAGTGGGCCTTAATTTGGAATTTATGCTCCCCAAGTGTAACAGAGTTAGACACATTTATAGGTTCTCTACACATGGCTCTTCTGCTCCCTTTATTTGAACCCAAAATTAGCACTATACTTCATAAATATATGTCCCAGAGACTTTAATCTTTGTTCCATCCATGTGCCAGTTGATCCCTCAACTTCAGCAGAGTTGCAAAACCTACTCTCCAGTTCATTGTACTCACCCAGGACAACTAACAAGGAGATGATGATGGACAATGCCCTTCCCAAGTAACAGAGAGTGTCTGCAACTGCAAGCATGATAGCTCCATTCATCTGCTTTGTGGGATCTAAGGCCCCTCTTGATAAAAGCAGAGTGGGCATCACCACCCCAAAATCCTCAAGATTGGGGAATGAACAATGGACTAAAGTAGACTTATTATTATTCTACTATAGACTTATTATTATTCTAGCAATGGAAGATCTCTTATCATTGATGTAAATGTAATGGTCACCAGAGGTTCTAAGGGATGGGAAAGGGAGGAATAGGTGTAATATGGGGATATTTCCAGTACATTGGATTTGTCCTGCATGACATTGCATTGATGGATATAGGCCATTGCATATTTTGTCATGACTTACAAAATTGTGCAGGACAAAGTCTAAACTATAATGCAAATTGTAGTCCATGGTTAGCAGTAATGCTTCAATATGTCTTCATCAATTGTAACAAATGTACCACACTAATGAGGATGTTGTTAATGTGGGAAAGTGTGGGAGGGGAAGGGAGTGGGGCATATGAGAATCCCTTGCATTTTTTGGTAATATTTATGTAATCTAAAACTTCTTTTAAAATTAAAAAAAAGAATTATAAAAAATACACTAGAGGGGAGTGGATGTAGTTCAATTGGTTGAAAGTCTGCTTCCCATGTACAACATCCCAGGTTTGATCCCCAGGATCTCCTAAAAACAAACAAACACAGGGAAAAAAACAACTCTCATTGGGCAGCAGATGTAGCTCAGTGTTTGAGTGCCTGCTTCCCATGTACAAGGTCCTGGTTTTCAATCCCTGGTACCTCCTAAAAAATACACTAGAAACCTACAAAAGCAGATTAGAGCAGGCAGAAAAAGAATCTGCAAACTAGAAGACAGGACAATCAAAATAATACAGTCAGAAGAATGGATAGCAAAAAGAAGAGAAAAAATTGAGCATTGTCTAAGGGACTTGACAGCATGAAGTGCACAAACATGTGCATTATGGGAATCCCAGAAGGAGAAGAGAAGGGAAATTGGACAGAAAAAAATTTCAGGAAATAATTGCCAGAAATTTCCCAACTATTATGAAAGACATAAATATACATGTCCAAGAAAGGGAACGTACTCCAAACAGGATAAACCCTAATGGACCTACTCTGAGACACATACTAATGGGATGTCCAATACCAAAGATAGAGAATTCTGAGAGCAACAAGAGAAAAGTGATTTGTCCATACAAGGGATCCTCAATAACACTAAGTGCTGACTTCTCATAAAAAACCATGGAAATGAGAAGGCAGTGATATGGTATATTTATGGTACTGAAAGGAAAAACAGTGAGCCAAAGATTTTTTTATCTGGCATAACTCTCCTTCAAAAATGAGGGAGAGTATAAAACATTAACAGGTAAACCAAAAGACTTGCACTACAAGGATTAGAAAAGGGAGAGATTCTGGTTGAAAAGAAAAGCTAGCAAAGAGTGTCTTGGAACAGTGCGAAGAAGTGAAGATCTTCTGTAGGGTAAATAAATAGCTAAGTGCAAAACCAAATTATACTGTATTCTCAATTTATAACTGTACTCTTCAATTCCTATAAAAGATAGAATACATTCAATAAAAAGAGTCATATTTCCTGGTAATGGACATGCAAAATATAAAGAGGTAACATGGAACAAAAACAATATGAAGAGCAGAAATAGAGGATTATGGGTGCAGAGAACCTATATGCTCTTGAAATTAAGTTGGTATCTTTTTCAAATTAGTTGATTATAGGCTTAGATAGCATAATAAAATCCACAGGATAAACACAAAAAAAGTATGTAAAGAATATACAGAGAGGGAAATGATAAAGGAATCAGTCAGATACACACCAAAATATCAACTATACCAAAATTGAGGCCATAATAAAGAAAAAGAGAGACAAAAAAGATATAAGATATATAAAACCTAAAGGACAAAATGTCTAAAGTAAGTACTGTTTTTACAGTAATAACACTGAATGTTAATGGATTAAATGCCCTCATTAAAAGACACAGATTGACAGAATGAATGAAAAAAAGGACAATCCAAGTACATGGTGTTCACGAGAGTCACCTTAGACCCAAGGACAGAGAAGTTGAAAGTAATAGGATGGAAAATATAATTCAAGCAAATAGTAAAAAAAAAAAAAAAAAAGAAAGAAAGCAGGGTTAGTTCTACTAATATCAGAAAAAAAATAGTCTTTAAGTCAAAAGATGTTACAGAGAAAAAGGACACTGCATATTAATAAAAGTGTCAATCCACCAAGAAGAAATAACAATATTAAGTATTTATGCATTGCACATAACCACAGTGCCCAACACTACATGAAGCAAACACTGGCAAAAATGAAGAGACAAATAGACAGCAATATTTGGAGACTTCAATATACCACTTTCATCAACAGATAGAACATATAGACAGAATATCAGCAAAGAAACAACTTGAGAAGTATGAAAAAAGAAATAAACTTAACAGACCTACACTGAACAATGCACTCCAAATCTACAGAATACAGATTTTTCTCAAGTGCACATGGATTATTCACCAGGATAGACTATATATTGAGTTACAAAACTAATCTCAATAAATTTAAGAAGTTGAAATTATAGAAAGCATCTTCTCTGATCACAGTAGAATAAAGTTTGAAATCAATAACAGGCAGAAAACTAGAAAATCCACAGATACGTAGAAGTTAAATATCACACACTTAAATAACCAATGAGCCAAAGAAGAAATCACAAGGGAAATCAATAACTCTCTTGAGATGAATGAAAATGTGAACACAGCATAAGAAAACTTTGGGACATAGCAAAGGCAGTGCTCAGAGGGAAATTTATGGTCCTAAATGCTTACATTGGGAAAAATTGATAGAGTTCAAATTAAAGACCTAACTGTTCACATGGAGGACCTAGAAAAGAGCAGCAAACTAAACCCAAAGCAGGCAGAAGGAAAGAAAAAAAAAAAAAGATTAAAGTAGAAATAAATGAAATAGAGAAAAAAATCATAAAGAGAATTAGTAAAACCAAATTTTTTTTTAAAAGGTCAATAAAATTGAGAAATCTTTAGCTAGACTGACAAAGGAAAAAAGAGAGGATGCAATTAAATAAAAGCAGAAAAAATAGAAGGACATTACTACTGAACCCACAAAAATAAAAAGGATAATAAAAAGACACAATGAGCAGTTCAATGGCTACAAATTACATAGACTAGAAGAAATGCACAAATTCCTAGAAACAAATAAAAAACTTACACTGATTCTAGAAGCAATAGATGATCTCAACAGGCCATTTACAAGTAAGGAGATTTAATGCAGTACTTCAGAAAGGATTTGTGGAAAGTTATTTTGTCTGATTATTTGGACCCCTGTGTACTACATGCAAAATCATCAAGTTTTCTGCAAGATCTGTATGAATACTGTCAGTCTGGAGTAAAAGATACAGAAAAGGGACAGATTGAAGGAAAAATCATTTCAAGCATAGGACCATGGAAGCTGTGGTCTGGATCAAAGACATCTTCTCCGGAGAGGAGAGCAAACCTCCCAAGTGTGTGGAAAGTGTAAGTATGCCCTTGTATTAGTCAGCCAAAGGGGTGCTGATGCAAAATACCAGAAATCTGTTGGCTTTTATAAAGGGTATTTATTTGGGGGTGGAAGCTTACAGTTACCATGCCATAAAGCATAATTTACTTCCTTCACCAAAGTCTGTTGCCATGTTTTGGAGCAAGATTACTGCCAATATCTGCCAAGAGTTCAGGCTTCCTGGGTTCCTCTCTTCCCAGGGTTCATTTCTGTCTGGGCTCAGCTGCTGTGCTCTCTCCACAAGGCCAGCTGTAGACTATCAGGTGAATGGCTCTTCTCTCTTCCCGAGGCCTCCTCTTGTGTATAATGGAGACTTCTCACCTTCCTCATGTATCTGCTTCTTTGTGTTTACTTCCCAGACTCCAAGATTAAAACTCCCACCTCCCTTCTCTGTGACATGGTTTCTCTTGAGTCCCTGCCCACCAAGGGGGTGGGGACTGAATGTCCTACTGACATGGCCCTATCAAAGCCTTGATCATTATTTAATCAACTGAAAATGAAACCTCTGAATCCAATATAATCTAATATGCCCAGAGAAAAAAACCAGTGCACAAAGACAATTCAATATCTATGTTGGAACTCATAAAAAATATTGAAGTGTTATACTCCACCCTCTGAATTCCAAAAAGACATTACAATATTAAAAAAAAACACCTTAAATCAGTACAATGCTAAATACAGAATCATATCACAATCAGTTGAAAGAAATACAGTTTGTCTTGAGGCTTTGTCCCATCCAGCTGTAGACCTCTGAAACTTACAAAACAATTTATCTGCTTCCAATACACAAATGGACAGACAAAGGAAAAATATTTTCACTATCACAAGGAGAAATTGGGAGGGAAACTTGAGTCATGGGTTCAGTAAAACTGCAGGGCATACTTCATTAGATGTCAAAGTCTGAGAGTCATTCTTAAGACAATGGTTTCTTCTCCTTGGGACCACATGGGGTCCCACCCTTTCCACAGGCTTGCCCAATGACGATTTTCTTGGTTCCACCCTAATCAAGCATCTTGGTGGTGACCAACCTCTACACCTCACCCTCATAGAGCACTGGGGTGATTGCCACAATTTAACCAATTTTTGGGTTAAGTCTTAACACCCCTATTACAGTGAAGTGAAGACAACATCCTACCTAACCTTTAGCATACAGGCTTACCCCTCTCATAGCAACAAGTAGACCATCTGGCCTTCCATAACTCATGGGGGACAGGTCCACCCCTCTCAGGGTTGTGGGCTGCTGACCTTAACCTCCCTAATCCTAGGGGAATGTGCTCCACCATCTCTATACCCTGGCGCACCAAAACTTTCCTTGTACATCATGTGGGAAAATCCACCCTCTTCAACTGCTGGGGCAAATTCACTGTCTCTGTACAAATGGGTGGGGCTCATCTCTTAGCCCAAGGTGATGTCTTAATTCCAGATCTCAGCTTCCATGGTTTACCTTAAAGCTGTTTCTCCTTCAATCTTTCTTTTCCATGTCCCTTTTAGTTGAAGCCGACAGTGGTTTTGTTCATATAGTTCTCTCAAAAAGCTTGTTGGCTTAGCATGCAAGAAGCAGGGGTCCAATCCAAGCCATCAGACAGTAAGACTTTCCACAAATCTTTCCTAGATAACTGCATCTTCAATCCTGATTTACAATTTCCAAGTTTAGTTAAGTCCTCAAATGGGGCACTATGATCTGGGGGATTGATTTCCAGAGACTTGGAAGTTCCAGAATTAGTTTCTGTTTTCTTTTTGCCCAACAATTCAGTTCTCAGCTTATCTCTCTCATCTAGCATTTTTCTATAAGCTGCAAGGAGAAGCCGAGCCACATTCTTCAAATTTACTTAGGAAAGTTCTTCAGTTAAATGTCCAGGTTCGCCATTTTCAAATTCTGCCTTCCAGAAAGCATCAGGAATTAATCTTTCTAAGTTCTCTGTGATTTTAAAACATGGCTCATCTTTCCTCCAGTTTCCAATAATAGTTTCATCATTTACTTCTAAGGCTTCATAAAAAATCTCTTTAGAGTCCATATTACTATCAACAGTCTCTTCAAAACATGGTATGTCTTTTCTACCAAGTATCTCACAATTCCTCTAAAAAAATACCCCTCACCCATTTATAAAACCATTCCAGCATTTTGGTAATTGCAAAAGCACTACTCCACTCCTGGAACCAAATTCTGTATGAGTCAGCCAAAGGGGTGCTAATGCAAAATACCAGAATGCTACTGGCTTTTATAAAGGGTACTTATTTGGGGTAACAGCTTATAGTTACAAGGCCATAAAGCATAAGTTACTTCCCTCACCGAAGTCTGTTGCCATGTGTTGGAGCAAAATGGCTGCCTATGTCTGCCAAGAGTTCGGGCTTCCTGGGTTCCTCTCTTCCAGGGGCTTTTCTCTCTGGGCTCAGCTGCACTGACTTCTCCACAAGGCCAGCTGTAGACTATCAGGCGATTCGCTCTGTCTCTCTCCCTGGGGCTCAATTCTCTCCAGACTCAGCTGCTCTGCTCTCTGTGTCCTTATTTCCCAGGGCTACAAAATTAAAACTCCAACTAACTCTTCTGCTCTGCTGTGAAGTTTTCTCTGGGAGTCCCCAACCACCGAGGAGGCAGGGACTCACTGCCTACTGAAATGGCCCAATCAAAGCCCTAATCATAATTTAATCATGCTCAGAAGTACAGACCAGTTTGCAAACATAATCCAATATCTATTTTTGGAATTAATAAACAATGCCAAACTACTTCAGAAATTAATGCTTAAATTGAACTAGTTTGCTTTTTGGTTGATTATAAAGTTTTGGTAAAGGATAGGGTAATTGTAGGACAACAATGTCAATGTAATTGATAGCACTAAATAATATATGTAAATGTTGTTTAAAGGTAAATAAATAAGTGAAAATAAATACACTAAAATATGTCCTAAGCAAAAAAAGTGCATGAAAACACTCACAAAAATGACATTTGATGCTTACAAACTATTTCTAAAATCTTTAAAGAAATAATGCAAGACCAACGAAACAATTGAAAGTGACAATTGGTTGGCCACACATCTTGGCTTCTTCACTCAGAGTGAGCCTGCCTTAATGTAAATGCAAACAACATTTCCTGTTTAGATCTATTCCCTGAATCCCAGCTCAGACAAGTTCTGAGAAACATTACAAGACTCTTTTTCAAAACAACTAAGACGCATGATTTACTCAAAATTCGTATGTAGTATTTCCATTATTGTTTACTTTGATATAGATTCTAATTTCCATTGTAATTCTTCTTATCCACTGGATTATATAAATGTGTATATCTTTATTTCCAAAAATTTTTAAATGTTTTATTCTATTTAACTTATTATTTATTATATATTACTATTTTGTCCCTTAGCCTATGTATTTACATATGTTTACTCTTTATAAGTAATATGCTTAAATTTAAATGGCATTACAAAATTTGGAAATATAACATAAATGTGACTACATATTTATTTCCTAAAATACATCCATTAACTTGCCTTATAAGTTGTCAATGAATCTGTACTCTGTACTGTTTTGACACTTCTCTAGATGATTCTTCTTCAATCTGATATTTATAGAGGCTGTTAAATTATAAAGAAGGTATTTTTTGAGGCTTTAAATAAATAGACCATTTATAGTGCAGTTTTAAGTTCAGAAAAATTGTGCAAAAAGAATATTTCCCACATACCCCTTTCCCACATACACACAGTCTCCTCTATTATTAACATTTTGCATTTGTGTGGTACATTTGTTACAGTTAATGAACCAATACTTTTACATTGATATTATTAGCATTCACTATTTGTATTGTACAGTTCTATGGATTGTGACAAATGCAAAATATCTTGTATTCGGCATTATAGCACCATACAGAATAGTTTCATTGTCCTGTAAGTTCTGTGCTCCACAAGATCAGCTGTCTGCCCCCGCCCCTGGAAAACACTGCTCTTTTTAATGTAAGTGTAGTTTTTACTTTTCCAAAATGTTGTTTAGTTGGAATCAAACAATATTTAGCCTTTTCAGATAGTCTTCTTTTATTTAGCCACATGCACTTAAGGTTTCTCTACATCTTTTCATGGCTTGATAGCTCATTTCTTTGTATTGTTAAATGATATTCCATTGTATAAATGTCATTCCTCTTGGTTGCTTCCAAGTTTTGCAATTATGACTAAAGCTTTTATGAACATTCTTTTGCAGGTTTTTGTGTGAAAATCGTTTTCAACTCTTTTGATTAAATACTTAGGACCATGAATGCTGGATTTTATGGTAAACCTATGTTTAGCTTTGTAAGAAACTACTAGACTGTCCTCCAAGATGGCTGTACCATTCTGCATTCCCACCAGAATGAATGAGAATTCCTGCTGCACAACATCCCACCCACCATTATTTGGTCTTGTCAGTGTTTTGGATTTTATTCATTGTGATAGGTGTGTAATGGTATTTCATTTTAATTGGTAATCCTTTAACAGCATATGATGTTGAGCTTCTTTTTATATGTTTATTTGCCATGTGTATATATTCATTGGGACAGTGTCTGTTCAGATCTTTTGCCCATTTTTAAAAATTGGGTTGTTTTCTGAGTTCTGAGTTTTAAGAGTGCTTTAAATATTTTGAATAGAAGTCCTTTATCAGATACATGCTTTACAAATATTTTCTCCCTCTGTGGCTTGTCTCTTCATTCTCTTAACTTGGTTAACTTTTTTTATTGTTTCAAGCCCAATTGCATTGTGGCCAGAGAACATATTTTATACCGATTGAATTATGACACTCTTTAAGCATTTTAAAATGAAGAGCATTTTTCTATTCTTCTTTGCTGTGGTATAGAACTTAATATGTAATTCATAATAAAGTAACATATATTTAAAAAATATATTCATAATAAAGTATATATAAGTAAAAATTTCAGGTGAGTCAAGTTTCCTAATTATGATGTTTAGGATTTCTAATCAAGAACTACTGATTTTGTCTCTTCTTTTTCTATCAAAAAGAATATTCTGTTGAAAGTTTTAATATAATTACAAATTTGTTTACTTCTAGTTTTAGGTTTATAATTTTTTTTTTGCTTTATATATTATGGGCCTTTATTATTGTATTGAAATCAATATAATAATTATATATTTTTTGATAATTTGAATCTTTTATCAATATGAAATAGTCTCCTTTTACTTTCAGAATCTTTTTTGCCTTAATGTATAATTTTTCTTATGTTAATACTTCCAAATCACATTTACTTCAAATTTTTTACATAAGGCATTTTCTTTTACAAAAGGCTTATCCTTTTCCAACTTTTTATTTTTATCTTTTCTGTATCTTAATATTTTATAAAGAGCAAGAAGAATTGTGATTTTAAAACTCAATTATGGAGAGTTCTGGCAAGATGGAATCAGCTTAGGGGTGCACTCTCCACCTCTCTTCCAAAAAATAGCCAAGAAGGTGCAAAATCCTACCCAAGTGAGCTATTTTGGGAACCCACAGAGCAGGAGACTTCAGGGCATCAATCTGGAGGGAAGCAAATAGATAAATATCGCAAGGGAAAACCGTGAGTTACTCACACGTGTGGCTAGAAACAGTGGGCAGGTAAGCCCCACCCTCAAGGTAAAAAGCCTCCACCAACCCCCTGACTCCCACCAGCCACTGAGTGGGAGGGAGCATTCTCTGGTAGGAAGAAGGTTCTGGTGAAAAGTGGAGAGGGATTTCCTATCTGTGAGTTTGGTTACCTGGGCCCGCTTTGAACTTTGGAGAGCATACCAGTTGGTACCAAGTTGGCCCCAGTAATAGGGGAGACAGGAATCTGCTCAGGCAGACTGACAGACCCAGCCACCCTGGGAGAGAGGAACTAGGGCAGGGAGAGGGTGGGAACAGGCAATTCACTAGTCTGGCACTGAAAGCTATCAAAAGTCCAACCCCCTTAAAGGACAGAGGTGGTAGAAAGCCTCAATAAGCTTTCAATGGCCTATTTAGGGTCCCCTGGGAGGAGGAGGGGTCTGGAAGAGGGTTGAGAGTGGTTTCTTTGTGGTGAGTTCATTCACTACAGCCCCCTTTGAATCTCTAAAGGCACCTAGACCTGACTAGGAGAGGGGAGGGGGTATCCACTCACACAGGCTGTCAAGCCTAACTGCCCTGGGAGAGAAAGCAATTAGAATAGAAAGGGGGTGGGGACAGACAGACACCTAATCAACAAGACTCTGCCCAACTGCAAAGATTCTAACCTGCCCAAGGGAAAATGGGCAGACAGCTTTCTGAAAGGCTAAAGGACCCTAGTAGAAAGTTTAGTTCAGTGGAGGAGTTCCCCCATTGAATATATGTGGACCCTGGATTTCCAGCTCTTCTTAGAGAAGTGATCTACCAGGTTATCATATATTCAGCTGATACTTTAGGACAGGAAACATAGACATTCTTTTTGTATTAGCTTTTCTTGGATCTCTTATTTTTCTTTAAAAACTTTCCTTTTTTAAATGTAACTTAGTTTACTTGCTAAAACCTGGTTCAAAACCTGCATAGGGCAGGCTGCATGGTAATTCATTGATGAACACTGGCACCTTAAGAAGCTCCTTAGGGGCCAAAGAGGGAAGGCTGTGTTTCCATGGGTTTTGTTAGTTTGCTTGTTTGTTTATTTGTTTTTCTTTTTTTATCCTCTTTCTCCCCCTCCCTTTCTTTAAATCAGTTGATGCTGTCTTGTTTCTTCTTAATTGTGTTTCCCCTTCCTTTGTTTCCCTTTTTTTTTTGTTTACCAATTTCATCTACCTACACTATTTCTTTTCCTTCCTTCATCGTTCTATTTTCTGCTTTCTGCGGTTGCTTTTACATTCCACCTTTTTTAGTTTGGTCTTCAGTTTTCCTTGTTTTATTTCTCTCTCATTTTTTCTTTGTTTTCTTTCTTTTTTACCTTCTTCCTATTTGTCTTTTTTTTTCTCTTTCCCTCTCTTCTCATCATCCTGGCCTTTTAATTTATCCTATCTACTTTTCTCTATTTGGTTTCTCATCTCATTGTTTGAACTTCACTTTTTTATTCTTATTCTTCTGCACTTCTTACTTGAGTTAATTATTCATTTTCCTAGGTCTTATACAGTTACTCTTCTACCTTTTACTATTATTAAAACTATTATGCTATTTCTCTTCTTACCTCTTTCCTTTCTTCTGGCCCTAAGTTTTTTTCAAGGGAACATACACAACAAGAAGGAAATAGAATAAGTGGAATGAAGTGTCAAAATGAAAACTTACCACACACACACACACACACACAAAACAACAAAATAAAACCCTGGATTAGAAAGAGAAGTTAATCACCTAAACAAACACAGAAAGATAAACTGATGCTTAGACACCAACAAAAGATTAAAACCCATACTAAGAAACAGGAAGACATGGCCTAGTCCAATGAACCAACTAAAAAACAGGAGGAGATGCAGAACATGGAACAACTAATCAAAGATGTCCAAACAAATAATGTGAATCAACTTAATGAAGTGAAGGAAAAGATTAAGGATATTAAGAAGACCCTAGGAGAACACACTGAGGAAATTGTAAACATACATAAAAAGATAACGGATATAATGGTGATGAATAGCACAATACAAGAAATCAAAAATACACTGGAAGCACATAACAGCACATTTGAACAGGCAGAGGAAAGAATCAGCCATGTGGAAGACAGTTTAACTGAAATCAAACAGGTAGTAAAACAGATAAATAAAAAGATAGAAAAAATCCAGCAGGAAGTCAGGGATTTGAATGACAGCCTGAAATGCACAAACATATGCATTATAGGCATCCCAGAGGGAGAAGAGAAGGGAAAGGGGACAGAAGGTGTGTTGGAGAAAATAATGGCTGAAAACTTGCCAAACCTGTTGAAGGACATGGATGTACATGTCCAGAAAATGCAGCACACCCCAAGCACTATAAATACTAACAGGACTACTCCAAGATGTATACTTGTCAAATTGTCCAATGCTCAAGTCAAAGAGAGAATATTGAAAGCAGCAAGAGAAAAGAGAACCTTCATATACAAGGGAAGCTCGATAAGATTAAATGCTGATTTCTCATCTGAAATAATAGAGGCAAAAAAGTAGTGATATGACATATTCAATGTGCTAAAAGAAAAAAAAAATACAGCCAAGAATTCTCTATCCAGCAAAATTGGCATTCAAAAATGAGGGAGAGCTCAAAATATTCACAGATGAACAGAAATTAAGAGAGTATGTTAATAAGAAACCTACACTTCAAGAAATACTAAAGGGAGTTCTTCAGGTCAAAATGAAAAAAAAAAACAACAAAAAAACAGGAGAAAGAGAGTTGGAGAAGAATGTAAGAACAACTAAAAAGATAAGAAGAGAAATAAAAATAACATGGCATACGTAAATCTAAAGAAAATATGGCTAATGTAAGTAATTCCTTGATGGTAATAGCATTAAATGTTAATGGAGTAAATTCAACAGTAAAGAGACACAGACTGGCAGAATGGATAAGGAAATATGACCCATCCACAAGCTGTCTACAGGAAGCCCACCTTAGATCCAAGGATGCAAGGAGGAAAGAGAATTGTTGGAAAAGAATTCTACAAGCAAACAATAAACAAAAAAGGGAAGAAGTAGCTATACTGTTATTCGACAAAACAAACTTTAAATGCAAAACTATTGTAAGGGACAAAATATGACACTACATATTAATAAAAGGGGTATGTATCAGGACAGAAGAACAATCATAAGCATTTATGCACCTAATCAGGATGCCTCAAATGCATGAACCAAACAATAGAAAAGCAAAGTGGAGAAATAGATGCCTCTACAATTATAGTGGGGGCTTTAGTACACCATTATCAGCATAAGACAGAATATCTTCACAGAGAATCAATAAAGAAACAAAGACTTTGAAAAATACATTAGAGGACCTGGACCTAATAGACATATACAAAACATTATACCCAAATACAGTGGGATATACATTCTTCCTGAGCACACATGGATCATTCTCCAGGATAGACAACATGCTAGGCCACAGAACAACTCTCAATGAATTCAGAAAGATTGAAATTGTACAAAGTAATTTCTCAGACCACAACGGAATGAAGCTGGAAATCAGTAAGGAGCAGAAAACCAGATTAGGCACAATGATATGGAATTTGAACAACACACTCTTGGACAAACAGTGGGTCAAGGAGGAAATCACAAAAGAAATCAGTAACTACTTTGAAACAAATGAAAATGACAACACAATGTATCGAAAGCTATGGGATTCAGCAAAAGCAGTACTCAGAGGAAAATTCTTAGCATTAAATGCCTATATTAAATAAGAAGAAAAAGCAAAAATCAAAGACCTAACTACCTAGCAGGAGGAATTAAAAAAGAATAAAAACTAACCCCAAAGGAAGTAGAAAGAAGGAAATAACAAAGATTAGAGCAGAACTAAATGAAATTGAAAATAAGAAAGCACTAGATAAAATAAACAAAAAGAAAAGCTGGTTCTTTGAGAAGACCAAAAAAATGACAAACCCTTAGCTAGAATAACAAAGAAAAAAAGAGGGGTGCAAATACATAAAATAAGAAATGAGGACAGAGATATCACCACTGAACCCACAGAAATAAAGAGTATATAAAGAGGATACTCTGAAAAAGTATATGCCAACAAGATGGACAGTTAATAGGAAATGGACAAATTCATAGAAACACAGAAATGAAAGAAGAATTTGATGAACTCAACAGACCAATCACAAATAATAAGATTGAATTAGTCATCAAAAACTTCCAAACTAACAAGAGCCCAGGACCAGATGGCTTCACAGGTGAATTCTACCAAACATTCCAGAAAGAACTAACACCAATCCTGCTTAAATTCCTCCAAAAAATAGAAGTGGAGGGAATATTGCCTAACTCATTCTATGATGGCAACTTCATAAAGGTAAACAGTAATGCCACAAGAAAGGAAAACTATAGACCAATCCTTCTCATTAATCTGGATGCTAAAATCCTCAGCAAAATAATTGCTAATTGCATTCAACAGCACATCAAGTGAGTTAAACACCATCACCAAGTGGGTTTCATCCCTGGTATACAAGGATGGTTCAACATAGGAAATCAAGCACATAAACAGACCGAAAGAAAAAAAAAGTAGATACAGAAAAAGCATTCAACAAAATACAACAGCCTTTCCTGATAAAAACATTACAAAAGACAGGAATAGAAGGAAACTTCCTCAATATGATAAAAGGTATATATGACAAAACCCACAGATAATATCATATTCTGTGGAGAAATCCTAAAAGCTTTCCCTTTAAGAACAGGAACAAGACAAGGATACCCACTTTCACCATTTCTCTTTAACGTTTTCTTAGAAGTGCTTGCTTGCACACTTAGATATGAAAAAGATATAAAAGGTTTCCAAGTTGGAAAGGAAGAAGTAAAAATCTCACTATTTGCAGGCAACATGATCCTATACATACAAAGCCCTGAAAAATCTACAACAAAGCTCCTAGAGCTTACAAATGAGTTCAGTAAAGTCTCAGGTGATAAGATCAATGTGCAAAACTCAGTAGCATTTCTGTACACCAATGATGATCAATCTGGGGAAGAAATCAAGAAAAAATCCCATGTACCATAGCACCTAAAAGAATCAAATACCTAGGAATAAATTTAACTAAAGATATAAATGACTTTTATGAAGAAAATTACACAACACTATTAAAGGAAATCAAAGAAAACTTAAATAAATGGAAGAATATTCTCTATTCATTGATAGGAAGACTAAACATCATTAAGATGTCTACCCTATGCAAACTGATTTACAGATTTAACACAATCTCAATAAAAATCAACACAGCATTTTTTACTGAACTTGAAAAACTAACTATGAAATTTATCTGGAAGGGCAAGAGACCCAGATAGCCAAAGACATATTGAAAAAGAAAAACAAAATCAGAGGAATCACAGTACATGACTTTAAAACATACTACAAAACTGCAGTGGTCAAAACTGCATGGTATTGGCACAATGATAAACATACTGACCAATGGAACTGAAATGAGAGTTCTGATATAGATCCTCGCATATACAGTCAACTGATATTCGACAAGGCCACTAAACCCATTCAACTGGGAGAGAATGGCCTCTTCAACAAATGTTGCTTGGGAAACTGGATATTCATATCCAAAATAATGAGAAAGGAATACCACCCCACACCTTATACAAAAATTAACTCAAGATGGATCAAAGATCTAAATATAAGAGCCAAGACCATAAAGACCTTGGAAGAAAATGTAGGGAAGCATCTACAGGATCTTGTAATAGGAAATGGTGCCATGAAATTCACACCCAAAGCATGAGCAATGAAAGAAAAAATAGATAAAGGGGACCTCCTCAAAATTAAAAGTTTTGCACCTCAATGGAGTTTGTCCAGAAAGTGAAAAGGCAGCCTACTCAATGAGAAAAAAATATTTGGTAACCATATATCTGATAGGGGCCTAATATCCTGCATATAGAAAGAAATCCTATACTTTGAAAGCAAAACAACAAACAACCCAATTAAAAAATTGGCAAGTGATTTGAATAAACACTTCTCCAAAGAAAAATACAAATGGTTAAAAAGTACATGAAAAGATGCTCAATGCCACTAGCTATTAGGGAAATGCAAATCAAACCTACAATGAGATATCATCTTACACCCATAAGAATGGCAACTATTAAAAAAACAGAGGACTACAAGTGTTGGAGAGAATGTGGAGGAATGGGAACCCTCATTCACTGCTGGTGTGAATGTAAAATGGCACAGTCATTGTGGAGGACAGTATGGTGGTTCCAAAGAAAACTAACTAATGAACTGCCATATGATCCAGCAATTCCACTGCTGGCTATGTACCCAGAAGAGTTGAAAGCAAGGACATGAAGAGATATATATATTGATGACTGTGCTTATGAACCTTTACTCTTGAAATTGAAATGTAGCATAGTATTACAGGGTGCCTAAGTGTTACCTCCTGAAAGCCTCCTTGTTGCACAAATGTGGCCTCTCTCTAAGCCGAACTCAGCATATAAATGCAATAACTTTCCCTCAGCGTGGGACATGACTCCCAGGCACCAAAGGATTACTACCAAGCACCAACCAGCAATGCAACTGGAAAAAGACCTTGATCAAAAGGAGGAAAAGGTAAAGACAAGATTATATGGCTAAGAGACTTCAAAGTGAGTTGGAAGGTCATTCCCAAGGTTATACGTATGCATGTCTCAGCAGGATCTCATTGACTGCCATATAAACACTACCCTTAATAGCAAGGCTTCTGTAGGCTCTGGAGACACCCAGACACTAAGGTTATGGTAAATAGCTCATAAGTTTGGTGCCTTGCCAGTGAGCCCTACTTTGGAGATTGTGCTCCCCAGTGTGACAGAATTAGACTCATTTGTAGTTTCCTTACACATGGCTATTTGGTCCCATCTATTTGAACCTAGAGGTGGTGATGGAGTTGATAAGTGTATATCCAAGAGACTTGAATCTATGGACTGTCCATGTGCCAGCTGGGCCCTGAGCCTCAATGGAGTTGCAACACTTACTTTCCAGTTCATTGGACTCACCCAGGACAACTAACAAGGAGGTGATGATGGACAACCACCATACTAAGGAACTAAGAGAGCCTAGAACTACAAGCAAGAGAGTCTCATCCATCGGTCATATGGGACTGAAGCCCCCTCTTAATTAGAGGTGTAGTGGGCACCTCATCCCAGAATCCTCAGGACTGGGGAATGAACTATGGACTAGAGTGGACTTACTGGTACTCTACTATAGACTTATTGTGGTTCTAACAATGATAGAACTTATATCATTGATGTGAAAGCAGTGCCCACTGGAGGTTATGAGGTCAGGGAGAGGGAAAACAGGTGTAATATGGGAGCATTTTCAGAACTTGGGATTTGTCCTGAACTACACTGCAATGACAGATACAGGCCATTATCTTGCCATAACCTACAGAATTGTGTGGGAGAGTGTAAACTACAATGTAAACTATAATCCATGCTTAGTGGCAATGCTCTAAAATGTGTTCATCAATTGCAATGAATGTACCACACTAATGAAGTATGTTGTTAATGGGGGCAAATGTGGGCAGTGTGGGGAGTGTGGCATATGGAAACCTCCTACATTTTTTATGTAACATTCATGTAATCTAAATATCTTTAAAAAAAAACAAAACTCAATTATAGTAACCCTTGCCTGTAATTGGAGTTTTCTTCAATGGAATTAATAAAATAATTGTATTTAAATTGATTCTACTGAGGTGTTTCTATTTTTCATCCTTGCTGAAGGTTCCTTTATTCATTCATTTACTATTCTTTAAACAATTTTTTACATATTTGTGTTAACCTAGATATTATCATATGAATCTCCCTCAGTTTTATCTTAATGTTCCCTCATCTTTGCCACCTCAGCATGCATAGACTGTCAACTGATGTGCTCAGAATCTCTTGGAATTAATAAACGCTCCAAAGTTAAAAAAAAATTCCAAATATGGAGCTCTTAGCACTGGATTTTTGTCTTCTCCTGGATCTTGACTTGGTTTTTTTTTTTAACTATTTTCTTAGCTCTCTTTGCCTACAAGCATATTTTTCCCCAGTTTTCTAATTTTCTTCAGGAATATTAGTCTGAATTGCCTAATCTGTAGCAATCACAATCACAATTCTTTGATGCTTTTTAATTAAAGAAATAAAATGTTTATATCAAAGAGAAATAATGTAGTTTCCAAATGGTCTTAAAATTTTGGGAATATTTTAAGGCACCAACCAATCTGAGAACCAGACTTTTTAAACCATGGACACTTGAGTAATAACACCATTTTTATTTCATTCTGTTATATAATTATTCAACATAGGATACCTGTCGCTCTAAATATGCATAGATTGTCAGTACATTACTCCTTCCCTCTCTTTATCATCAGTTATATTAATGAATCAAATAACACTCTTTCTAAGCATTCATGACAATTAATACTCACGTGTCAATTTTACTTTTAATTCCATTGCTAAACCCTTTTAATGTAAAAATTCCTCCATGTGGTAGATAAAAATAATTCATAGACTGAATTGAAAAAGAGGAGAAATGGAATACTGATTAGTAAAATTTGATAAAACAGCTACTTTCAATAGACTACATTTAGATCTTTCCTTTATATATATTCTTGCTATTTCAGTTCAATTTAGTTGCAAGAGAGACTAGCTATCATTAAATACAATATAATACATTGTGGAGTAAGAGTTTTTATGCATTTTTTTTTACCTCCTAAAACTAAGCCTTCTTACTAATTTTACTACGGAGTCATTTTAAAATCTTGATAGATTAAAACATTTTTAAGCTCCTTAATCCCATCTATGTAAGAAAATTGTCATTTCCCAGGGAAGTTTAAACACAATTTTCCATCATTTACAAATATACATATATACAATTCTTGCTCATCCAATTACCGCAATAACCTTCAGGTATATTCACTTATAGATCTTTAGGGAAAGCAGATGTTAACTATCATATGAGGTTTTTCTTTGGACAATCTCCAAGTCGCATAAATTATTCTTCAGAGAGACTATCTGTTACTTAAATTTTTATCATCTAATGTTGTCAAAGCCAATAGCATTTGCTGATAGTGGTAATGTTGCCTTTGGAGTTGAAATCTGCTCTTAGAATATATTATCAGATTTTTAAAAAGTCCACCACATCTTAAAACACATATTGTTAAAATACTCTTAGGATACCAGGAAAAAATTTCTATATCTGTTTCTTTGTCAAAGCACAAGATTATTATATATCTTATATGGTTTTCTTTGTTATTTTAATGTAACAAACGTGGGTATTAAGGAAACACATGGAATTGAAGATGAGAAGAATGAACAGAAGTTTTCACCATTCGTTGTTTAACTTAAGACCAAGCATGTGTTCATTCAATTGCTTTGGTTCCATGGATGGATGAATTGTCATTAGAAGATGATGGTAGCATTTTGGTAGCTTCATCTATGACCATTAATTCCAATTGTGTTTTTTGTGTGAGGCACAGTTGTTGGTTGCTGAGGGTGATATAATTAATATAACACTCTTTGCCCTTAGGGACATTTTATCCAGAAAGACAGACACAGAAATAAATGACCATGATACAATACAGTACATATTATAACAGAGCTTGGGTTACAAGATGACATCACAAGACAGGGTATAGGTAATGATTGATATTCCCAGAGCTATTGACACCTTCACTGAGGAGGAGATATTTAAGCTGAGCATTGGTGATAATAATAATAATAAGTAACATTTATTGAATGCTTATTTGTGCTAGGCACTTTTTAAAGAATTTTACATATATATACATATATAGATTAAGATATGATTTGTTTAAAGGTTTACAAAAGGAACTAAACATTATACTTATTTCAATTTTACTAATGAGGAGATGAGGATTAGTGAGATTAAGTAATTTAGCAAAGTTTACCTGATTAGTCAGACCTGTATTTAAACCTAGTCAGAACATATATGTTTAATGGCTGTGCTAGGCCATCTTCCATTTTGATAAATAAATAAAAATTAGCAAGCTTGAACTAATAAATTTATTAATGCATAAAAGTCCTATTGAGATGGAGAAGATGGAACACATGAGAGGGATATTTGAGTAAACCTATTGTCAAGATATGGTGACTACTTAGATAAAGGGAACAAGGGAAGGAAAGTGTACTTTTGGCTTGGACAACTGCAACTGCTGAAGAATATGTCATTGACCTGTGGAAGACCATGGCTTATTGACCCAGGGGTATTCTTATCAAGTTTTAGGATTTGTGCTTTTTGGTCTGTTTCCTAGTTTTTTTTTTGTTTTTTTTTTTTATGTCTTATAATATACAGTTAAAGGACCCAAGATATTAGTGAGCTTTTGGTAAACATTATAGCCTGAGCTTATCTCTATTTTACTCTTATAAAAATTGAGTCTAGGTCTATAGTTGGGGCACATTGGTTTCAGGACTGCAGAATAAATTGGAAGAAACTAGTTAGGAGGTAGCAAGGGATGGCCTACAGAAAAGCAGTTCTAACACCTACTGACTGTGTGAGGTGGAATAACTATCCTCAGTCCTTGCCAGCTTATGTATAAGAATGAAATCAGCTTGATACTTTATTTCCAAATCTCATTGACCCAATACTTATAACTTCCTACACAATACTTCAGACTTCCTCAAACACTTAGTCCTATCACCTTGTACCGAAGCCTACTTAAACTCTTCCTTTTTGATCTTATTGGAAGGCAATTTCTGAGGTAGTGAAAACACTACTATTCAAAACATTCAATCTGCAACTGAAATTCCATCTTTACATATGTGAAATTATTTTATGTATGAAATCTCAAATCCTTAACTTTCCTGTGAATTCCAAGATTCTATATTTCCATGATTCTATGTAATGAGTAAGATTATAGGTGCCCTTCCTAACAAAGGCTGAAGAGTAAGTTTTATATAGCTACAAATCCTTAATTCTGTGGGCTTTATCTATAAATAATCTTTAATTGCCTTTAAGGGACAATTAAGAGATTGGATTTGTAAGTATCCTGTACCTTCTCTGAAGTTTTGATTAATGTCTTGAGTGACAATGATCTGAGAAGACAAGATATTTGTGTCCTTACATTAAATTTAACATGTTCCAGTCAATTTCTTCCCAGTCTGGTTGATATTATATAAATGGTAGAAGGATAAAAATTTCCCTCACTCAGAGAATTCTATACCTCCATTTCTAAGAAGAGATAACTGGACTAATCAAGTAAATCATTAATCTGAATTACTTTGGAAGCTTTGTGTTTTGTCTAGAAAAGAATATTTTAACCATACTATGGCTTATGACTTCAAGCTAGCTGTGACTGATGTCTCAGGCCTATGATAGCTATTGGACTGACAATCTTCTGACTTAGCAAGTGTCAAAGATCACCTATATGCCTTGTCATAGTTTGCCAAAGGCTGCCAATGCAAAATACCACAAATGAGTTTTTATAATAGGAATTTATTAGGGTAAGAGCTTACAGTTCCAAGGTTGTGAAAATGTCCAAATCAAGGTGTGATGGTTAGGTTAATGTGTCAACTTGGCCAGGTAATGGTGCCCAGTTGTTTGGTCAAGCAAGCTCTGGGCTAATTGTAATACAAAGGCATTTAATGGAATTTAATCATCAGTGAGTTGATTGCATATATGGCTGATTACATCTACAATCAACTGAGTAGATTACCACCAGCAATGAGTGGAGTCTCATCCAATCAGTTGCCTAATAAGGAGATGTGATTTCAGCATTCAGGAAGAGAATTTCCATTTCTACATCAGACAGCCAGCATTTCCTGGGGAACTCATCAAAGACCTTCATCAGAATCCTGGCTTGCAGCCTGTCCTATGGAATTTGAACATTTGCATCCCCATGGTAGTGTGCAAAAATTTTATCGAATCTCATACTACTTACAGATATCTCCTATCAGTTCTGTTTCCCTAGAGAACCCTGAATAATACACAAGGCATCATCAGAGATGCTGTCTCATCATGGACTGGCTGCTGGCAATCCTGTGCTCCTGCCACATGGCAAGGCAAAATGATGACCGGTCTATATTTTCTCACCCAGAATCACTTTCTCTTTGAGCTCAGCTGTGGGCCATCAGGCACATGGCTTGTCTCACTGCCAGTCCACTGATTCTCATTGTTTCAGCTTCGACTGCTTTGTTGATTCCAGTCTTCTGCTTCTCTCTCAGCCTCTTGGGGTTTCTCTGTCTTTCTGCAGCTGCAGGCAATCCTGGAGTCTTTTCTCACATGGCAGGGAAAATGTCAGCTGTCTTTCTCTGCCCTCTCCTCCATTTATATAGGATTCCAGTAAAAAAATTAAGATCCACCCTGGGTCCCAAAATCTAATCAAAGGCCCTTACCTGAAAACATCTAATCAAAAGTGATCTAGTCAGAAGGTCCCTTAATTGAATCTAACCAAAAGGCTACACATACAATAGATTTACATGAACAAGAATGAGTTAGCTTAAGAATAATTTTCTGAGGTCCACAAAAGACTCAAACCAGCATACGCCTGGAAGGAAAGGGAAGAGAAAAAATATGTCAAAAATTCTAAAGTGAAAGCAAATAGTATATGTAATTATGTATACTTCCAAGGGAATAATATTTAAATTTTCATATGGTAGAATCCTGCAATAATGTTGGAGTCTTGTCAGTCATGATTCTCAGCCTAATAACACAGATAAAACACAGAGTTAAAAAGAGAAATGAGAGTAAGAACAGAGAAATATGTATGCTTTAAAATAACTGCAGCATATTTGTAAGCCATATAGACTCTGAAACAATATTGACCCCATCCAATTCTGTCTTAGTAGTGCTGGCCTTTTGTCAAGACTTGAAGAATTTCTTTAATAATGACTATTTGCCAGGGCTGCTGTAACAAATACCACACAATGGGTTGGCTTAAACAATTTATTCTCTCAAGTTTTGGAGGCTAGAAGTACAAAATCAAGGTATCACCAAGGCCCTGATTTCTGCAAAGTCTGTAATGTTCTGATGGTGCCTTACCAGCACATGACCATCTGTGTCCTCTCTCCTGTGGCTCCTACTGCCTGCATTCAAATCTTCTCTTGCAAGGATTTCAGTCACAGAAATTAAAGCCCACCTTTATTCATGTTAGCCTCATTTTAATAGGCTCTTTGATGATCCTATGAAAAAAAGTTCACTCACACCTACCGGAGCAGGGGTTAGGATTTGATCATGTCTTGTGGGGACAATGTTCAATCCCCAATAGACTATAAGCTAAAAAGTGACATTTACATGAACATGGCATCATAATGAATAGTTTTGGACACGTTTCCACAGATAGACTCTAATTGTCATCAGCAATGACACCTTCAGTATATGGAGAAAACAATATTTAAATGATGGTTTGTTGGCTAAATTGAAGCTTTTTGAAGAGAATCTAAAACAAAGTTGTAGCAGCCATAAGAATAGGACTCAACCGAATGCATTGAATATAATAAAATCTAGCATATAATAGCCACTCAAAATATTTCATTAAAATGTGATATAATAACCTTATTTTACATTCAACATATTTCTTTATGTCAAAATGTATGGTGCATTTCTTTATTGAAACCTAGCATGATTAGTATTCTTCCATATTACCAATTATAATATAGAAAGTTCTCTATTCCAGACAAGAAGATCTGTGTTATTTGAAGATAGTAAAGCCAATCCATCATTATAATGACTCAAGAGGAGGTGGTATTTGAAATTCACCAACTTTACAATCTTTGAATGGCTCTTTTGCATAAACTTCTCTCACTTTCTTTAACCATTCTGAGCAACCATTCATCTTTAAGACTTCATATCACGCAAACTGCACATATCTCTTTGTCAGCAATGCCATAGAAAAGTTACTATGAAAAGCACTTCACAGTTAAAAAATTTTAATATTGTGACACAATCTGACAATTGTCATTGGTTCTTGATTTGAAGCAAGTATCATCACATGATGAGGAAATTAAAAACAAAGTTGTATGAGGGAAAGAAATTGTGTTAGATATGATGCTAGGCTCTAGGGTTTGATCAGTTTATCATCACTCTACAGAGTCTACATCTCCTGAATATTTTATATTATTTTATTTTTCATATTAGCCTTATTTAGTTATGACTCCAAATAACTCTGAAGTAAAATGGGATGCCTTATAGGACGATTTATCTACGTCAGGGAAAATCAGATGTTGTTGTATAGAAACTTTACGATTGGAACCTATTTTAAAGTAAAAGATCTCATTAAAGATTAGAAGATGGGGCAGAATATTTCCCTTAGCAGCTAGGCCATACTATGCACTAGGTAATTCCTCTTCAAAACTAGATTCACTTTCCCAAAGACATACCTATGAATTACTTTAAAATACAATAATATATCAGAAACAAAAGAGTCAATAAAAATAGGAAAATAATTTAAGCAGAGAAAAGATATCCATATGTGCTTATATAAAATAAATTTTCTCCAAAAACAATTTTATTCAGATATAAAAGAAGATATATCTCAGAAACTGAAACTGAAGTGACATACAATAAGATGGTAATTATAATAAAGTGTTGACATTCATGTGCATTCTTAATCAAAAATTATCTGTTCAGCTATACAAGTGCTTTCATAATTTGTTCAGTTTTCCTTCATTCAATTTGAGCACATTCTATGTGAAAAACTCAATGTACATAGCTGGAAATATGGCTGAGATAAACGTGATTCTTTTCTCCCTGGACTTGAAGTCTGGTAGGAGACAGGTATTCTAAAAAACACACAGATAGTATCTAAGTAATTGCAATTTTTGTAAATGGTATGAAATAAAATTATAGTATACTATGGAGACTATAATGGATGCTTTATCCTTCTTTGCAAAAATGTGTTCAATTTTCAAGCAAAATATTTTATATTTTCTAATAATTTCCAATTTTTACATTGCATGTGAGTATTATATATTTTCAAACATGTCTGAGTTTCTGAATTACTGAATTTTATTTTTACTGGCCATCTACTTTTGCAAGGGCCTCATTAATATTGCACAGATTGATGAATTTGCAGTTTGCTACATGGATAAATCTGATCAGCATTTAAAAAATATTCTTAAATTGTTTTGTTTTAAATACAAGTGAGTTTTGCATTTGGGTTTTTTCCCTTCCAGGGGTGGGGTTTATAGCTTTGCTGCAAACTCATACAGAAAAGAGTTTATAATTAAAGTGCTGACACAATGGAGGCTATAAAAACATAAATGGCATTGCTAAAAAAATGCTTATGATTGCGTTGGTTTCCTTTGCAGAGCTTGTGCTACAGAACTGTAATAGTTGGAACAGTTGTGGTTGCTGATAATAGTGTGCCTTACATAGAACTCTTATCTGCTCATCAGAAGCTATTTTTACATTATTGCTGAAATTTTTTCCTCCTACACTGAAAGTGGCATTTTCTTTACATTCCCGTTCTGGGAAGATAACTTGTAATAAGCAATCTCAATTAAGCTGAACTTCAACACATCCAACTTTTCAATAAAGTAATAAATTAGATTTGACGGCAATTGACTTTGACATGTGCCGTCACACCCTATCAAGTCAAAGGCATTTTACGGCACTTGTAATCCACTTGGAGCTTGGAAGGAAAACTTATCAATAGATTTTCAGAAAATTCAAGAACTGTTTGAGATAATGCAGGTAGCTAAAATTTCTTCTGCTGAAAGGTGCTCCAGGGTCTCTGTAACCTGGTGAGAAAATAAAACACATGGGCTTAAGAGGTCTTGCAGGGGCAATGTGCTCCAGTGTGGGAAGAGAAGAAAGAATAAAGCTGATAACCTAGACTGGATTGATAGAAAGTAGACTGGGTTTCTAGAAGTCAAATAATTTTTACGACCAAAAAATACTAGCAATATGCAACTTGCTAACTTTGTCACTCAGTTATAAAGTTACTTTATTAGAGATGGCAGTGTTTATTGATAGGCTAATTTTAAGGAACTTTTTCTTTGATCCAAACTTGCTCATTTTAGTCAAGACTTTTCAATTCTAAGATCCTTCTTATTTTTTTTGCCAGGACGTATATTGTCCTTGTCATTGAGTTCCCTGCAAACCACATCTAAAGATATTTTACATATATAGAAGTCAAATGATACTATATTTCAGTTCTAAGATATTCAGACACAGAGAATACAACTATGATGGGACAAGAGAAGGAGTAAGTCTGAAAACAAGGCAGTTAATTGAAATTCTGTGCTTGGAAACGATATGCAACCAAAAAGAATTAAGGCAATTGGTATTATGCTGATACCTGAAAGTAAGGCCCACTAACTCTGGAATTTAGGGGACTCTGAGCCTAACATGTGGCTCCCCACCTACTCATCCTAATGCAAAGCCATTCCTTCCACCCCCACAAAGCCAGACATCTTTTCAAACTTCCTATTCTCTCATTGTAAACTGTGAATGGAAAACCAAAATCACCCTTTGTGAAATGCATGGAAGAGAAGTTAGCCTAATACATAGGCAGACTGAGCCCAGAGAAAATTGAGATAATTCAAGAAAGAAAAAGAGCTTTAAACACACACACATGTTTGCAAACACACACAAGAATATAAACATATCCTCTAGGATTCTCTGAGATATTTGATAAAATGATGCATCTGAAAAAAGAAAAAACACAACATGATACTTAGAAAAAGAAAAATAGAATATTTGGAAATTATATATATGTGTACATATGCATATGTATACACATGTATACATATATAATACTTTTACATATACAAATACGTATATATATGAAAATTCAGTCAAAGTTTTGAAAGATACAGCCAAGATAATATCTCAGAATAAAAATAGAAAAAGGCAGAATATTTGAGGGGAAATTATAATTTAGGGACATTTTTTGAAACATCAGGTCGCAGGCTGATTTGATTTGTCTATGAGTGAAAATAATCTAACCTACTTCTCAGTGGCTAGAAGAGCAGTAATGGAAGAAATAAAGGAAGGATCTTTTAAAAATTTTTTGCATACATATTTCATCAATTAGGTCATAAATTTTTGCCTGCTGCTGTTGATTTCCCAGCTCTCCCTAGCAGTAAAATCTGACGGAAATATATCTAATTGAACCTGATAAACTACTTATAAAAAACTCACTATTGAAATGAATTTTTAATCATTATACACTTGGAAAATTATTTAAAGGCTTAAATTGTACTTACCAAAATAGTATGAATAGGTCCCTTAATTCTTCCTCTTGTATAAGAGAAAGAGTCATCTAGATCAGGCATCAGCTAGGCACATCCCACGCACCAAATCCATCCTGCTCTCTTTTTATAAGTACGTTTATTAAAACACAGCTACATCCATTTGTTTATGTGTTGTGCATGGTTGCTTTCATGCTGCAACAACAGAGTTGAGTAGTTATAGCAGAGACCATATAGACTGCAAAACTGAATTTACTTATTATCTAGGTCTTTACAAAAAAGCCTGCAAACCCCTGATTTAAATCAGTAGTTCTCAAAAGTGTGGTCTCCAGACCAGTGACATTGGCATCACCTGGGAACTTCTTAGAGATTCACATTTATACATAGTGAATCAGAAATTTAGGGGTTGGTGCCAGGCAATCTCTTTTACCCAGTTTTTAAGGCATTTCTGATGCACACTCAAGTTTGAGAACCACTTCTTAGAGTACAGTTTCACATTATGGCCCACCTGCTGAAACTTCCTGTTTTTATATAACCTCCAGCTAAGTGTTTTTACACTATTTTAATGGTTGAAAAAAAACAAAACAAAGGAAGACAATTTTGTGTAAATTATATAAAATTTGAATATTAGTGTGTATAAAGTTTTATTAGAACAGAGCCATGCTCATTTGCTTCTCTATTGTCTCTGGCTGCTTTCACACTAAAATTGCATAGTTGGGATGCTGTGACAGAGACCAAATGGCTAGCATATCCTAATATATTTACTATTTAGCCCTTTGCCAAAGAAATTTGCCAAACCCTGGCTTAAACCATGATCAAAATATATTTTATAGTATCACAGAATGCTACAAAAATAAGGCACCTTTCGAGATAAGAAATTTACCCATTGATGTGAACTGCCTCCTCCAAGACACTATCAAGTATGTGGGTGAAGTAGCTCTTGAGAAAAACTGAGAAGGAAGGAAGAAATTAGGAAGAGGAAAATAATAAGTAAGAGAAAAAAAGAGTAAAATAATTACAATACCAGTGGAAATTAAAACCTGTCACTTTTAACAGGAAGCCACTTTCTTCTTGAAACTTTCTTGTTTCTTCTAGGAAGCCTGAGAATACGTGCGGAAATGGTCATGGGGACAATGCAACACACTTCAGACCACAAGTCTTTATATCACAGTGGAATTTCTACTGTTGGGAGGGTTATGCAAAAGGCATTAACAGTTTTTAAAGGGCATGGATTTTTAAAAGAAACAGGAAACTAATGAAGAAATGATGTAAAGTTCTCCTATCCCACCACATTCAAACTAGCAAAACTTTCTTGTTAACAAATTAGAGCACTTGAACTGAAATTCCTGAGAATTTCACATGCAGTCATTGCTCATCTTGCATTTGCAAGGAATGGTTGCTATGGGTGACCCAGAAATGAAACCAATCATGGCACTGTAATTTAAAACTAAAACAGCTGGCAAAAATCTTTCCTCTGGAGCATGTTGTGGTAGAAGTAAATGAAAAGGTCACGAGACTTTTCATTTGCTTCTTTGATAACATGGGCTACTTGAACTAAGGAACATATTAATGTTTCCTCTGAAGCTTTCTATTATGTGTCAGTAGCCCCATTCCAGGATATCACACTGGAGGTGATAGAAAAAGACAGATGATAGAATGAAACGGTTGGTCCTAACACAAAATAATCAGACATCTTTATATTTCCACTTTATATTATAACAGGAAACCTGATTAGATTCTGTGGTTTCACCTAAAAATAGACCTGGCTCAGGAGGAAGTTTTGTCTATATGCACTGATTCTGATTATAAAAGAAATTTTTTAAAGGCATAGGTCCATCTTCACATGATACATTTTACACTTACATCAAAAGCCAAGAAGCTCCAGGAGGGAGTTCCCATATGTCATCCCATATGTGTCAAATATTAGTTTCTTTTAGAAACTGACCTACTGCAAACCAGCTATGTAAAAATACATTTATACTATTAACAAAACAAAACATTACAAAACTTTATATTTAAAATCAGATTGTTGATTCTACTAAACAAACTTATCTACAGAGTATGAAATGGACTCAAAATTCCTGTAACAGTGTAGAAGGTAGTTTTAGACTATACCTACAAAAGGTCATTAAATCAATGGTCTTTTGATGAATCAGCATTTTTGCTAACTAAAAGGAGAGAATCTCATAATACAAATTCAGTTTAAACTATGCTGTGATTCCATTCCTTCCCCCATCAAATAGTCAAAACCTTAGAAGTTCGATATCACACTGTTGGTAAGAAAAACAGGTAGTTACCCAGCTGGAGGTTCTATAAATTGTTACAACCACACAGAGCAGTGGTTCTAAACTGGGGTGATTTTACATTCCTTGGGAACTTTGGCAATATCTGGATATATTTTTGGTTGTCACAACTGGGGAGGGGGTTTGCTATTGGCATATAGTGGGTAGAAACCAGGGATGATGCTCAACATTCTTCAGTGTACAGGACATTCTCCCACAACAAAAATTTTCCAACTCAAAATGTCAATAGTGTTGCTGTTGAGAAAATTTGCCCTAGATGACAATTTTATAATATTGACTAAATATTATGTGATATAACTTTACATCCAGGAATTTATCCTACAGTTGTGGATAAATGCTATATACAGAGGGTTATTAAATGAAGCATGCAATGAAATAACAAAATGAAAAATGGCAAACAACCAAATGTCCATCAATAGGGGAAAAAAGTAAAATCCTGATGAGTGGCATTTATTATGCTAACAATTGTATTGGAAAAGGAGAAAAGAAGAGTTTATATTCATATTCTTTATGCTTTTATGGCATAAGGAAGCTCTGAGAGTTTAAACAATTGAAAGTGAAATGTTATTTAGTTCTTCTTTAATTTCTTTTAGCAATGTTTTGTACTTCCTTTACATTGGTTAAATTTATTGCTATATATTTGATTCGTTTAGTTACTGTTGTAAATGGATTTTTTTCTCTTGATTTCCTCTTCAGATTGTTCATTACTACTATATAGATACAGTATTGATTTTCATGTTGATGTAGTACCTCTTCACTTCGCTGAATTTGTTTTGTTTTTGTTTCTGTTTTTAACATTTAAACAAATCAATTTTATTGATACATATTAATAAGGCATACAATTCTTCCAAAGTGTACAATCAATGGCATTTTGTATAATCACATAGTTGTGCATTCATCACTTCAATCATTATTAGAGCATTTTCATTATTTCAATAATAATAATAATAAACAAAGAACAGACAAACAAGAAAATTCCTCATCTCTCAATCTCTCTGTTTCCCCTGCTGTACATAGCTGCTATTTCTGGCAATTCTTGCACAATTATTTATTTGTTTATTAAGCAGTTTTATTGAGATATATTCACACATCATACGATCTATCCAAAGTGTATAACCAATGGCTTTTAGTATAATCACATTGTTGTGCATTCATCATCTCAAAAATATTAGAACAATTTACTTACTCCACAAAGAAAGACTCCACACCCATTAGCATTCTTCTGCCAGCTGTACATAACCACTAATTTAATTTCATTTTCTAAATTGATTTATATTTGCATTTCATATAAATGGAATCATACAATATGTAGTGCTCTATGTATGGTCTCCTTCACTTGCTATGTTTCTTTTGTCTGATATTAACATTTTGTAGTATTAACCTACATTTGTTCAATTTCAAAGAAAAATGGTCTTATATATGCAATTTTACCCATATATTCATATTTCACATCATATATTTATATTTCACATCATATATTTAGCTCATAATAGTGTAATCATACAGTATTTGTCCTTTTGTGTCCGGCTTGCTTCACTCAACATAATGTCGTCCATGTTTATCCATGTTGTCATATGCTACACAACTTCATTTCTTCTTATTGCTGCATAATATTCCATCATGAGTATACACCACAATTTGTTTATCCATTCATCAGTTGATGGACACCTGGGTTATTTCCAAATTTTAGCTATCTTGAATAATACTTATATGAACATTGGTGTTCAGATGTCTATTTGTGTCACTGATCTCAGTTCTTCTGGGTATATACCTAGCAACGGTATTGCCTGGTGCCATGGCAAGTCTATATTCAACTTCTTAGGAACTGGCTAACAGTCCTCCACATGTTCCATTCTACATTCCCATCAACAGTGAATAAGCATTCCTATCTCTCCACATCCTATCCAACATTTAGTTTTCCAAATTTTAATAGGGGCCAGTCTAATAGGTGTGAAATGATATCTCATTGTAGTTTTTGATTTGCATTTTCCTAATCACTAGTGATGCTGAACGTTTTTTCATGTGTTTCTTTGCCATTTGTACTTCTTGTTTGGACAGTTGTCTTTTCAAGTCTTTCACCCATTTTCTGATCGGATAGTTTGTCTTTTTATTGTTGAGTTGTATGATCTCTGTATATCATGGATATTAAATCCTTATCAGATACGTTATTGCCAAATATTTTATCCCATTGAGTAGGATGCCTTTTCACCCTCTTGACAAAGTCCTTTGAGGTACAAAAGTGTTTAATTTTGAGGAGGTCCCATTTATATAATTTTTCTTTTATTGCTTGTGATTTCAGTGTAAGGTTAAAGAAACTGCCCCTACCTCAAGATCTTGGAGATATTTTCCTACATTTTCTTCTAAGAGTTTTATGGTTATTGCTTTTATATTTAGGTCCTTGATTCATTTTGAGTTCGTTTTTGTATAAGGTGTGTGAAAGGGGTCTTCTTTCTTTCTTTTAGATATGGCTATCCTATTCTCCCAGCACCATTTGTTGAACAGGGTATTCTGGCCCAGCTGGATGGGCTTAATAGTCTTGTCAAAAATCACTTGACTGTAGATGTGAGGGTCTATTTCTGAGTTCTCAATTTGGTTCCACTGGTCAATCTTTCTGTCCTTATGCCAGTACCATGCTGTTTTTACCATTGTAGCTAAGTAATATGCTTTAAAGTCAGGAAGTATAGCAGTTTGACAGTTTGATATAGTTATGAATTCCAAAAATAGATATTGGATTATGCTTGTAAACTGCTCTGTTAATCTGAGCATGATTAAGTTATGATTAGGACATTGATTGGGCCATGTCAGTAGGGCGTTGAGCCCCGTCCCTTGGTGGATGGGCTTTCAAAGATAAAAGACATGGCAGAGGACAGAGTTGGAGTTTTCGAGTTGGAGTTTTGATGTTGGAGTTCTGATGAGGAAGGAGAGAAGTCTCCGGGAAAACAGACGAGACATTCACCTGACAGTTCACAGCTGCCGTTTTGAGAGAGGCAAAGCCTAGAAAGCATGTGGAGGAAACAGAGGAGCTGAGCCAGAGAGAAATGTGGCCCCAGGAAGAGAGGATCCCAAGAAGCCTGAACCCTGGCAAATGTCGGCAGCTGTTTTGCTCCAACAAGTGGCAATAGACTTTGGTGAAGGAAGAAGCTTATGCTTTATGGCCTGATAACTGTCAGCTTCTACCCTAAATAAATACCCTTTATAAAGGCCAGCAGATTTCTGGTATTTTGCATCAGCACCCCTTTAGCTGACTAATACAGGAAGTGATAGTCCTCTGACTTCGTTTTTCTTTTGTAAGACATTTTGCTTATTTGGGGCCCCTTACCCTTCCAAATAAATTTGATTATTCACTTTCTGATTTCTGCAAAAACAGCTGTTGGGATTTTTATTGGGATAGTGTTGACTATGTAAATCAGTTTGTGTAGAAATGACATCTTAAAGGTATTTAATCTTCCAATCCATGAACACGGAATGTCCTTCCATTTATTTACGTCTTCTCCAGTTTTTTTTTAGCAATGTTTCATAGTTTTCTGAATACAGGTTTTTTATGTCCTTGTTTAAGTTTATTCCTAAATATTTTATTGTTTTAGTCACTATTATAAATGGATTGTTTTTTCTGATTTCCTCCTCAGATTGTACATCAGTAGTGTATAGAAATACTATTGATTTTTGTTTATTAACTGCCACTTTGCTGAACTTGTCTATTAATTCTAGAAGCTTTGTTTTGGATTTTTCATTGTATTCTTGATACAGGATCATGTCATCAGTGAATAGTGAAAGTTTTACTTCTTCCTTCCCTATTTGGGTGTTTTTTATTTCTCTGTCTAGCCTAACTGCTCTAGCTAGAAATTCTAGCACAATATTGAATAATAATGTTGATAGTGGGCAACCTTGTCTTTTCCTGATCTCAGTGTGAAAGTTTCCATTCTTTCACTATTTGGTATAGTGCTAGCTGCAGGTTTTTCATATATGCACGTCAGCATTTTGAGAAAGCTTCCTTCTTTTTCTATCTTTTGGAATGCTTTTATCAAGAAAGGGTGCAGTATTTTGTCAAATGCCTTTTCTGTATCAATCAAGAGGATCATATGATTTTTCTTCTTCAATAAATCAATGTGTTCTATTACACTAATTGATTTTTTTGTGTTCAATCCCCCTTGCTTACCTGGGATAAAACCTACTTGATTGTGGTGTATAATTCTTTTAATGTGCTTTTGGATTCAGTTTGCAAGTATTTTGTTGAGGATTTTTGTATCTATATTCATTAGAGGTATTGGCCGGTAATTTTCTTTTTTCGTAGTATCTTTATCTGGCTTAGGTATTAGCCTAATACCTTTATCTGGCTTTGGTATTAGGTTGATATTGGCTTCATAGAATGAGTTTGGTAGCATTCTTTCCTGTTCAATTTTTCGGAAGAGCTTGAGCAAGATTGGTATTAGGTCATCTTTGAATCATTGGTAGAATTCACCTGTGAAGCCATCTGGTCCCTTTTCATCTTTGGGAGGCTTTGATGACTGTTTCAATCTCATCACATGTAATTGGTTTGTTGAGATTTTCTATTTCTTCGAGTGTCAGTGTAGGTGATTTGTGTGTTTCTAGGAATTCGTTAATCTTGTGTACATTTTCTAGTTTTCTTCCATATGTTGTTCATAGTATCCTTTCATGATCTCTCTTATTTATGTGGGGTCAGTGGAAATGTCCCCCCTTTCATATGCCATCTGAAAATCTGAAAAGTTTTATTTCTTCTTTTCCAATCTGGATGCCTTTCTTGTATAATTCTTTGACTAGAATTTCCAATACTATGTTGAATATTATTGGTGACAATGGGAATTCTTCACTTGCTCCTCACTTTAGAGGAAAAGCTTCCGTTCTTCACTTATGAATGTGATGTTAGCTGTGGGTTCTTCATATTTGCCCTTTATCATCTTTAGGTAATTTTCTTCTTTTCCTAGTTTTCTAGGTGCTTTTATCAAGAAGACATGCTGGATTTTGTCAAATGCTTTCTCTTCCTTCATTCAGATGATCATGTGTTTTTTTCCCTCTGTTTTATTAATGTGATGCATTACATTGATTTTTTTCATGTTGAACTACCCTTGCATGCCTGGGATAATTCCCACTTGATCGATTGTGTATAATTTTTTTAATATGCTGTTGGTTTCTGTTTGCTATAGTTTTTGAGGATTTTTGCATCTCTATTCAGGGGCCATATTGGTCTCTGATTTTCTTTTCTTGTAGAATCCTTTACTGGCTTTGGTATTAGGGTGCTGTTGGCCTCAAAGAATGAATTAGGAAGTAATTCCTCCTCTTCAATTTTTTGAAGGAGATTGAGCAGGATTGGTGTTAATTCTTCCTGGAATGTATGGTAAATTCACCTATTAATTCTTCTTATTCTAGACTTTTCTTTGTTGGGAGCCTTTTGATGACTGATTCAATCTTTTTACTCATACTTAGTCTGATGAGATCTTCTGTTTCTTCTGGAGTCAGTCTAGGTAGTTTTTTTGTTTCTAGGCATTTGCTCATTTCATCTGAGTTGTCCAATTTGTTGACATACAGTTATTCATAGTACCTTATTATAATCCTTTGTATTTATTTGTGGTTGGTAGTAATGTCACCCTTTTTGGTTATCATTTCAGTTATTTTTGTACTCTATTTTATTCTTTGTCAGTCTAGCTTAAGGTTTGTCACTTTTATGGATCTTTCCAAGGAACCAATTTTTGGTTTCCTGATTCTTTCTTTTTTATTATAATTATTCTTTCGTTTATCTCTGTTCTAAACTTTGTTATTTCCTCCTTTCAGTACAATTTGGGATTAATTTGCTCTTCTTTTTCTAGATTCTTCAGTTGTTAGGTTAGGTCCCTGATTGAGACCTTTCTTCTTTTTTAATGTAATTATTTAGAGCTATAAATTTCTCTCTGTTCTGTTTTGCTGTATCCCATAAGTTTTGTTTTTCATTTTCATTCACCTCAAGATATTTTTTTTTCCCTTGTGATATCCTTCTTTGCTCCATTTATTGTTTCAGAGTGTGTTCTTTAATTACCACATATTTGTGAATTTCCGGTCCTCTCTCTGTTATTAGTTTTTATCTCCATTACATTGTGATCAGAGAAGATACATTGTAGGCTTTCAATATTTAGAATTTGTTGAGACTTGTTTTGTGACATAACTTATGGTCTATCCTGATGAATGACCCATATAAACTAAAGAGGAATGTGAATTCTACTGTGTTGCGTGAGGTGCTCTATATATCCTGTTGAATCTAGTTGGTTTTAGTATCTTTCAAGTCTCCTATTTCCTTAAGTTCTATCCATTATTGAATGTAGTGTATTTAACTCTCTATTAATGTAGAATCATCTATTCTCCTTTCAAATCTGTCAGTATTTATTTCATATCTTTTGGGCTTTGCCATTAGGCATGGATATATTTATAATTGTTATGTCTTCTTATTGTATTGACCCCTTTATCATTCTATAGTGACCTTCTTTGTTCCTCACAATAGTTTTGCTTAAAGTTTATTTTATCTGATATTATTATAACTACCTCAGATCAGATCTCTTTTGGTTACTATTTGCATATGTATTTTTTACCCATTCTTTCATTTTTCAACTTACTTGTGTCTTTGAGTTTAAGGTGAGTCTCTTAAACAGCACATAGTTGAGTCATGCTTTTATGTTCTTTCTGCTAGTACCTGCTTTCTGACTAGAGAGTTTAATTCATTTACATTTAACATAGCTGCTGACATTGCAGCACTTTCTTCTGCAATTTTGCCATTTAGTCTTTCTAAGGCTTTTCCCTTATTTTTCCCTCAATTCTTCCATAATGCCTACATTTAAATTACTTTCATTTTTTTGTTGTGTACCATTTTGATTCATTTCTTTCTCTATACATTAATCATATATTTTCTTTGTGGTTACCATGGAACTTAAATTTATCATCATAGGGAAGTGGATGTGGCTCAAGCAATTGGGCTCCCATCTACCATATAGGAGATCCAGGGTTCAATTCCCAGGGCATCCTGGTGGAAAGCAAGCTGGCCCATGCAGCAAGCTGGCCCAAGTGGAGAGCTGGTTCACGTGGAGAGCTGGCCCCCATGGAATGCTGGCCTGCATGGAGAGCTGGTGCATCACGATGATGCAACAAAAAAGACACAGAAGAGAGACAATAAAAGACACAGCAGAACAGGGAGCTGAGGTGGCACAAGAGATTGAGCAGCCTGTCTCCACTCCGGAAGGTCTCAGGGTAGGTTCCAGGTGCCACCTAAAGAGAAGACAAGCAGACTCAGAATAATACACAGACAGCAGACAGTGAGTGCAAAACAACGAGGGGGTGTGAATAAATAAATAAATAAATCTTTAAAAATAATTTATCAGCATAAATCTATTAAAATTCACATATGAATTGATACCAATTTAACTTCAATATCAGACACATTCACCTTTCTATACTCTCCCCTTTATTCTCCCACCTTTTAGTTATATTGGTTACAAATTATATCTTTATACATTGCATTCCAAAATGATAGACTTATCATTACTTTTTAAGCATTTGCATTTTAGAATCTAAAAAGTAAAAAGTGGATTTACATACCAAAAAGGACAATACAATAGTATTGGCATTTATAATTACCCATATGGTGATGTTTACTGGAGGTTTTTATTTCTGTTTACCACTTCAATTCATTCTTCAATTCATCCTTCCCTTCTCCTCCCTTCCCTTCTCCCCTTCCCCTCTCCTTCCCCCACTCCCCACCTCCTCCCCTCCCCTCCCCTCCCCTTCCCATTCCCTCCCCTCTCCTCCCTTTCCCTCCCCTCCCCTTCCTTTCCCTTCCATCTGAAGAATTCCCTTTAGCATTGTCTCAGGCAGATCTAGCAGTGAAAAACTCTCTCAGCTTTTGCTTATCTGACAATGTCTTAATATCTCCCTCATTTTTGAAATACAGTCTCACTAGATATAAAATTCTTTGTTGGCAATTGTTTTCTTTGAGCGTTTTAAATATTTTTTTCCCACTGTTTTCTTGCCTCCGTGGTATCTGATGAGAAATCAGCACTTACTGTTATTTCATCTCCCTTGTACATAACATGTTGCCTTCTTCTTGCAGTTTTTAAAACCTTTTCCTTGTTCTTAGCATTCGACAGTTTGACTACTTACTATGTATCTAGTGTGGTTCTTTTTGAGTTAATCTGTTTGGAGTTCATTGAATTTCTTGAATATTCATTTTCATGTTTTTTGTTAATTTTTGAATGTTTTCTGCTATTATTTCTTTAAATATTCTTTCTACCCCTTTCTCTCTCTCTTCTCCTTCTCACACTCCCTAAATGAATATATTAGCATGCTTGATAGTGTCTCACAAGTCTCAGGCTCTGTTCCCTTTTGTTTCATTCTGCTTCTCAGCCTGATTCATTTAAATTTTCTTGTCCTTGAGTTCAATGATTCTTTCTTCTGCCAGCTCCAATCTGCTGCTGAAACCCCCTAGGTAATATTTCATTTCTGTTATTGTTGTCTTCAACTCCAGGATTTATATTTAGTTCCTTTTTAAATTTTTCTGTCACTTTATTGAAATTGTCATATTGTTTATTCTTTCTTTTCCTGACATCCTTTAGTTCTTTCTCTGTGTTTTCCTTTATCTCCTTGAGCATATTGAAGATCACTTTTTAAAGTCTTTTTCTAGTATGTCTATAGTCTGGTATTCTTCATTGATGGTTTCTGGATTTTTATTTTATTCCTTTAGATAAGCCATCATTTCCTGTTTCTTTTTATTTGGCTTGTTATCTTTTGTTGTCCACTGTATATTTTAATATTTTAATTTGTTAACTCTGTGATTTCATCCCTGAGCTGCCATTCGTTATGTTTATTTCCAGCTACTGATGTGACAGAGATTTCCTTGAGTACCAGGAGCTAATAAAAACAAGTGAAGGTGAAGACATTTCACAGTCTTTGGGTCTGCATTAGTTGGTGGTCTCTTTCAGAGGTTAGCTCTCCTACCAAGAAGATAAACCTGAGGCAAAAATGATGTACAAGTTCCTTTCCATCTTTTCTGAGTCTGCCTCTTTTCCTGGCCTTGTATTTGTTTATGTCCTTAAGAATTTCCCCACTTACAGGAATTTGAATGCCCTTTCTACTCCCTAAGAAATAGACTTTCTCCTTTTCCTGGGTGTTCTAATGTATGATTATAAGCAGTTAATCATTTGGCCCAGGCCACTTCAATATAATTGCTACTTTTACTGCTTTACCTGTGTACAAACTGATTCTGCCCACAAGGCAAGTTTTGGGAGAGCAAGCCTGAGACAGTTTCCTTGCTCAGAATTTCAGGCTGCCACCGAATAGATTGACACCAACATAAAGGCACCCCATTACTATCATAGGAATTACATTTCAACATCTGGAACACTTCCAGGAACCCACAATGGTAGTTTGGGTTGGATCCAATTGTACCAGGGTTAGGGTGTGGGATGGATAAGTATGGGTGCCATAAGCTTTTCCTACTATTTTTAAAGCTTTATTTTCTTCATTAAGCACTTGCCTAGTTACTGCAACCCTTAACTGTTTTCTGGAGTTTTGAGGAAGGTGACTTTGCCAGTTTTTACTAATTGTTCACAGATTCTGTGGGCAAATAGCACCCTGAAGCATCATATACAGATATCTTGATTGACCAGAACTGAATATATGGATTTTTTCACTGTGTTGTCAACTTAGGCAAATAAAATCTTATATTTCCTACATACTGCTGTAGTGTCCAATGGCTCTTCCATGCATCTTCCTTAGGAAACTGATTTTGTTTAGACAACTGAGTAGGGAATTTCAAAACAGTATTTCGTATGGGTCTAAGATGTGCAAAGAAATGGCCAATGATGAAAATGTCATGTATATGAATGCAAGTTTAAGAACTAGATCTGTGAAAATTATCAATTAAAGTACAGGCAAATCTTGTTATAGTAATTATTATAACATTAACCACAATCAGTAAGAAAATAACAGAGCATGGTTTTCTTCACAGTTCCAACTTCCCAGATACACTGCTGTGTGGCATTTCTTCTAAGCTCTAATAAGAAATGTAATGATAAATGGCCTGTGATGGTTTGAATTTTGTGAATACCTCATAAAGATTATGTTTCTAAACTAATCTACTTCTATTAGAGTGGTACCCTTTGATTGCATTAAATTCACTTTAGATCACTTGATTAGACTGCTTTTAATTGGACTATGTCAGTGAGGCATGACTCAGGTTGAGTTTCCTCCCTCTTTCTGTGTCTGATATAAAAGGAGACACATAGAGAGGCAGACACACAGGAAAAGGGAGCTCTGCCATACTGATCCTGCCATGTGAGAGAGAGGACTGCAGGAAAACAGAGAAGACCTGAGGGCTGAGAAAGGTCCCCAAGTCTGGAATCAGTGGAGCACAGAGACATGGCAAGAAGGCCTGGAGGGGCTGGGCCTATTGAATAGCTCAAGACCGAATAGATGAGCCATGTGCCTGATAGCTCACAGCTAAACTCAGGAAGAAAGCAGAGCAGCCAAGACTGAGAGAGGTTGCCCAGTAAAAGACAAGCCTTATGCCTGGTTGCCCACAGCTGAGCTCCAGGAGACGGTAGATTCAAGAGGGGGAGGAAGAGACCTCGGCAGAGATCAGTGGCAATCATCGTCATATGGCAGGACCCCAGAATCAACAGTAGCTTACTGTGGTCAGAAAGCATCTCTGATGATGCCTTGACTTGGACATTTCCATGGCCTCAGAACTGTAAGCTTTTACTTCAAATAAATCCCCTTTATAAAAACCAACTCATTTCTGGTACTTTGCATTGGAAGCCCTGGGGCAAGTTAAGATATGGCCCCTGATAATGTTTTTAAGGCAGCCAAGGTTAGAAGATAGAGTTCCTGTTAATAATTTTAATAGATGGAAGGAAGCTGAACATGCAGAGAATGACAAAAGTGCCACCATGGTTTTGAAAGATACTGTCTAAGCTACATTTACCCAAAATTACCACTCAACACCTATATTTTTAGTTGCTCAGTGAATATATCAAAGGATTTGCTATATATATTTTTATTTGCTTATGAAAACAACAGGTATTTATCATCATAATTAAAATTTGGCAGCAATAAAATTAACATGATGACACATGTTAATTGTCTTGCTGCTAATTGATAATGTGATAAAAATAGGTTGTTTCACCATATATTATGTTCATGTCTAGCAATTATTTTGATTGAAATTAATGTCATCTTGGCAAATTACACATGATCTCAAGACAAGACTAAATATATATTCACATATATTTTTTAAAGGAAGAAAGGTTTTTTTGGTCCCTTTAGAGCATATGAATTATTCAACCTTTAAAAATATTACTGACATCCTCTTTAATGTACTAATAAGCTACTGTCATTTGCTATTGTCTTTGATAACTGAAACTAACTTAGGTTTGAAAACAAGCATTTTATTCTTTAGATTTAACTGTAATTAATACTTTCTGGATGTTGTTCTTCTTGATTCTGCTGATGTACTTATCACCACAGAGGCAGTCCTTGTAATTGAGGAGAACGAAATGGTACCTTCAAAGTGGACAGCCTGCAGTACATGGAGAGAGCTACTCAAAGCAACAAATACCAATATATCTTTTAAAATTACAATAACAGCTACTTCTGAACTATCATATTAGTGAGAATGGGAAAATAAAGAATTAAAATCATTTACAAAAACCAGGAAGCTTTTCTTCTCATCAGGAATTATGCTACAATTTATTTAGTGTGTTAAATTGTTACTTACATGTTTACGGTGTATTTATTGAGAGTAAAGCAATCCTTCAGCCAGGATAGTCTAGAGTAGGTTTCCTCTGTTGTTTAGGCATGGTGCTGAGCTAGACGTGTCTTGTTAAGCATTGTTAGACAGCATTGGTTCTCTCTATGAAGTCTATAGACTATCACCAAGAATCTGAAATGTAACTAACACATTTTCACAGAGATGAATAGTTTGAGTTGAGTGCCATAAAATGACATCAAAGTGTTCAGAAATTGAATATAAGAATCACACTATGTTGAACATCAGTCTTCTGGGCCTGCTTTACTTCCATGTCAGAATTTCAATTGTTCTTTAACTAAGGAACTTGAGCCTATTTCTCTGTAATGTAATTCCTATAGTCGTAATTATTCTATTAAGTCCAAACGAAAATTGGTTTTCAAGGACTTGAAATGCTTAATTTTATTAGGAGAATAAATAAATATGTGAAATATATATAGAAAATAATATTTTACAGAATCCTAGGTCAGGTACTAATAATGCCTCAGTTAATAGCAAAATCACAAAGTAAAAGGATCAAATAATACTATCGGTATTGCCTTATTTTTATTTTGGTCTTACTTACTTTTTTAAATTAAAGTTTTTTTTTGAGAAAATTGTTGACTGGCATGCAGATAAAGAAATAATACACTTGTGATCTGTTATAGCCTTCACCTAATTCCCTCCAATAGTACCTTCCTATATAATTAAAGTACTAGATATGGACATTGATAAAATCCATTGATCTTATTCAGATTTTACCAGTTGTACAAGTACACAGTTTATGTAATCACCACCACAATCAAAATAAAGAACCATCTTATCACACTAAAGATTTCTTGTGCTGCCTCTTTATAATCATATCCACCTCCCTCTACCCAACCCATCCCTAACCTCTGGCACCCACTATTTGTTCCTCATCTGTATAATTTTGTCATTTAAGAATGTTATAGAAATGAAACAATAAAGTATGCTACCTTTTGGGATTGGTTTTTTCACTCAGCATAATTCTCTGGAGATCCTTCCAAGACATTGTGTTAGTGGTTCATTCTCTTTCTTGCATATGAATATACAAGAGTTTATTTAACAATCTATCCATTGAAGAACACTGGGCTGTTTCCAGTTTGCAAGGCCTTAAAAATAAAGCTGCTATGAACATTTGTGTTCAGGGTGTTGTATGATTAAGTTTTCATTTCTCTATGGCAAATTCGTAAGAGTTCAATTGCTTGGTCATATGCCAATAGCAGGTTTAGATATAAAATAATTTGCAAAACTATTTTTCAGAATAGTTGTACCACTTTGTATTCTCATTAGTGATGTATGAGTGATCCAGTTTCTCCATATCTTCTCCAGTATTTGATGTGGCCACTTTTTTATTTTAGCCATTCTTATAGGTATGTATTGATATCTCATTGTGGTTTTTTTTTATTAGAGAAGTTGTGAGTTTACGAAACAATCTTGCATAATATACAGGACTCTCATACAGCATCCCACCACCAACACCTTGCATTGTTGTGGAACATTGTTACAAGTGATGAAAGAGAACATCATTGAAATTTTATTGCTAACTATAGTCCATAGCTTACATTTGGTAAATATTTTCCACAAACCACCCTTTTCTTAACACTAAGTATTACTGTTGTACATTTGCTATAGTTCATGAGAGAATGTTCTCATATCTTTACTGTTAACCACAGTCCATCATCTACCACAAGGTTAAGTTTGAATTTGCATTTCCGTAATGGCAAATGATGATGAACATATTTTCAAGTGCTTATTTGCCATCTGTATGTCCTTTTCTGTGAAGTGTCTGTTCATGTCTTTTGCCCATTTTCTAAATGGGGTGCCTGTTTGTTTTTTTTAATTATTGTTCAGTTTTGAGAGAGATATTTTTGTATCCTACACATTAGACCTCTATCAGATATGTGGTTTTCAAATATTTTGTCCCAATCTATAATCTGTCCTTTCATCCTTCTCACATAAGCTTTCACAGAGCAAAACTTTTTTAATTTTGATGAGGGTCAATTTATCAATTTTCCTTTCTGAATTTTGCTAATGCTGTCAAGTATAAAAATTATTTGCCTAGCCCTAGTCACTAAATATCTATCCAATTGCTCCAGCACTTTGATTGAAAGACTATCCTATCCTTCTTTTGAATTCCTTTTGAACCTTTAGGTTCTCTATTCTGTTCCAATAATCTATATGTTTATCTCTCCAACAATACCACACTGTTTTGATTACTGAAACTATATAGTAAACCTAAATATGGAGTAGACTTATTCCTCCCACTTTATTCTTCTTTTTCAAGATTTGTTTTACCTATTCTAGTACCTGTACTGTTACATAGATATGTTAGAATAAGTTTATCTTTCTTTGTCTACAAAAAACTTTGCTGGAATATTGAAAGGAATTTCATTAAACTTATAGATCAACATCTCATTTTATTTTGAATGTACAGGCTTAGCTTAACCTTTTGTCTAATTTTAAGGTTCCCATTTCTTCTGATTGAATTTATCTTTCTAGGTGTCCACTTAATTAAAAATTTTAGGAGATGGCAAAAAAATATTCTCATGGTGGAGGCAGTAAAGAAGCTAACTAAAGAGAAAATCATCCTGATTTTTATAGGAGGTAGGGGGTACTATTACTATCCTCCATTATAGATAAGTTAACTGAGGCTTAGGGAGACTAAGTAACTTGCTTAAACTTACTCAGATAAAAGGGGTTGAGGTGTGATTTGAATCTAGGTAATTTGGCTTTAGAGCTTGAGCTTTCAAATACTATACCATACTGCTTCTCTGGAACAAATTATTGGAACACGGGAGAGAGAAAAATTGGTTGCATATATATTGTAATGAATTTATAAAATGCCAGTAAATGCTTTACATGAAAATAATAATTGGAAATATGGTGGAAGAATTGTGATTTTATTCAGCTCACAACAAACGTACTTTTTAGTACCATTAATAAGCATGCAAAATGACAAGGGAAACCTGGAAACTCCTCAGAGGCACTCTCTGTAGGAGATCAACCAAACAGACTCATTTTTCTTTTATAGAGACCAGAATAAACCTACAAGAGTTAAATAAAACAAACTGAGTAGAACAAGAAATGAAAGCATGCCAAGGGCAACAAATAGATTTTTAATTTTGGCATGTACAGCTTTCCTCTCCTTAGTGTCTCTCAGTGATGAATGAGGTGAACAGCAGATCCTCTTTAAAATTACCTACCCCAGATAAATTATGAGCAGAGTTACAATGCATAAGCCACAGCATTCCTCTCCAGTAACTGCTTTGGCTTATCCTAGGGGACCTTCTGCAGAGACACACAGAATCTGGGAAATTTAGAGATTCATATATACACTCTAAATTTTAGCCCACAAACATTGCTGAGGAATTGGGTTTAGCAGTAATTTAAATATGTTGACATTTTGCTACTTTTCCTTCCCTATCCTCTTGAAATAAACTTCTGAGCAGAAATAACTAAGGACATACTAAAATTTCTTGTAAATTTTTTACTGGTGATTTTTCTTTAAAAAAACAATTATGAGTTTGAATAATATGAAATTAATATTCCCGTGTAGACTACATATTTTAGCTAATTTATTACTTGTTATTAATTAGATTATCTAATAGCCCAAACATAAACAATAAATAAATTTATTATAACTTCTTTTATAGTCAATTATTTCATTATTATACCTGATATCACATCTTACAGGGATTTCCTTCCTTTACCTTCCTTATCTTCACTTTTTAAAAATTGAATTACAGTACACAGCTCTCTTTACACTTGGCAGAGCATCTGCAAAAATGCAGTAGGCATACAGTCAGAAAATCACAGAAATTTAGAACTGTATAGATCATCTTGTCTACCATCCTCATTATATATGTATAAAAAAGGAAAAAAAATAGGGCATCTTCTTTGCGCTCACTAATTTAGAGACAAAGAACATATTTAACACTTTATCCATGCCATTAAAATCCATGTAGGGAAAGATAAAGGAAGAAAAAAATACATTTGCTCTGGATTAGAAAGCCATCTGTGATATATTCATAAAAGACAACAGTGAGTTGCAGAAACAAATGGCGCAATGTCATTACCCCAAAAAATATTAAAATAACTCTAAGTATGGCTACCTTCACATATTTATATGTTTATGTTTAAAATGTATATAAGTGATACAACACACTATTAGCAGTTCTTATTCCTTGGCAAGGAGAGAGGAAAGAAAGAAAGACATGGCGTTTACTCCTCATTTCACAATTTCTGTGTTTACTAAAAAATGAAAATAATCATAAGAGAACAAAAAAATGGGAAAATGGGGAAAAAAGAGGAGGGAAGAGAAACAAGATGAGAGCGTGTTCACGTAGCTTTGCCACATGCAAAGAGACAGAAATGGGTGTGTTGTGCTTAGAAACGAGCAGCAGGTCCCTAGCACTGTTCAGGTGGTAGCTGTGAGGAGCTATAGTATAAATTTAGCTTGACTTCGTGTTCCATTTCTCCTTGCAACTTCCAAGTTTTAGTTCTCACAGAGTACTGAAGCTGTCTAGTAAAAGTATACTTCTTTGCCCTTTCATGAAATAAGCAGGAAGGTAAATGTCACCAGTTTGCCTTTGCTTAACATTTTCCTGTTGTAATTGGGTACCCCTCATAGAGCTTCTAAGTTCCTGTCCTGTGCCCCTAAATAAGTCCTACATTTGAGTAAGCTTCTTTCCTGACCTTTACTGTTTCTGATTCTAAATCCATTAGCATAAGGCCTGTTCAAAAGTACAATGAAATATCGGTTTGCCAACAATCACAGTGCTTAATCAACACCTTTCTGTTTGTGGATTAAAAAAAACTTTATAGATATTAGCTCTTGCAAATCTTCTTTGATAGTAGTGTGGGAGGAACGTAAGTTCAGAAATTCAGCTATGGAAGATTATATGGTAGACCTAATGCTAATTATCAATACTTTTTTCTAGGTTTGGTCAGGGTAAGGTACTGAGATTATTGAGTTTGAATTTCACTGAACTTGTTTTAAGGCTTCTCATTTATTTCAGGAGTCTGCAAGCTAGGACCACAGGCCAAATCTTCCCCTGCCTATATTTGTATTACCTGGGAGTGAAGGATAGTTTAAAAAAATTAAGAGAAGAATACTATGTGGCATGTGAAAATTATATGAAGTTCAAATATCAGTGTCCATAAATAAAGTTTTAATGGAATATGTTCATTTATGAATTGTCTATGGCTGCTTTCAGCTACAGAAGCAGGGTTAAGTAGTTGCCACAGAAACCGTATGACTCACAAAACCTAAAACACTTACTCTCTGGCCCTTGGAAATAAAAGTTTGTTAACTCTAATTTATTGTGTAACAGACGGTTTTGCCTCAAATGTACTTGGAATTTATACAAAAGTTGTTTATTCCCCCTTTTCCCTGCTCCATCCTTTTTCAAATAAAGATGGGAAGAAGAAGGAAGACTTTATCCTCAACATTCAGAAACTCTCTCAGATAAGCAATATCTTTGGACCTTTAATCAAATGATTAGACAATTATTACAAAATTCCAAGGTAACAGCAGTTCAAGTATTTCACAAATGTTTCCCACTTAATATTAATTCTTTTTTGTTAGGAACTATTTCATTTCTAACTTACAGTTAACATTAATAGCAAATATTATTGTCTTTTTATCATCAAAGACAGTTTATAGGAAGAATGCAATAATTACATGTTGAACAGGAATGCTATTTCCCCACTCACCCTGCTTTCTTAGACATTTTTGTCCCACTTCTTATAGAGAAAAGCATTCTGAGTACCTTGCAGCTTCTCTCTTCCCCTTTCAGTATCTCACCCAAAAGTACTTTCCATTGGTTCAGTTTGGCTTGGCACATTTGACCGCTAGCTCACAGAGACTGCTCTCCCACCATGAAATTCGTTTAGGTGGTTCCTTTCACTCTTGGGAAGAATACTAAGAGTTGTTAGAAATGGCCCTGGACTCTCAACCATATCCTCCAACCAAATTCACGGCAGTAAAATTCGTACTTTGATGTCCATCAGTCATCTTCAGTTTGGTTTCAGTCTCAGGAGGGGAGAAAAGAGGTATTGGTTATTGGTTCTCCCACCCCCCAACAATACATACATGAATATTTGGCTTAACACCTTATAATATTTTACATGTAGAAATCCATACTTGAATATAATTTTTCCACAGGAATTCTGAATTGTAAATAAATACATTATTGTGCTGAACATAGAAAAGTCAAGAGGATCTCGCTGCCAATTGCCTCTGTGCCAAAAGAGAATTAAACTTCACGAAAAATCAATTCAACAAATATTCATTCATGACTTATTATATGCAAAGAATCATGCTAGAGACTGCAGTAAATGCAAAGCAAAATAAAACATTGAGTCATCAAGTTACTTGCCATCTAATTGGAAAAGAGAGTTGTTAAAATTGTATTAAAGCTATTATATGAGAGTATATCTAGTTCCACAGGAAAGAATAAAACAGAATGCTATAGGGTTTCAAAAGAAAATGAGACCACATAGGGTCAACCGAATAAGGAAAGTTTTCATGGGAGGACTACTCAGATATCTAGAAATAAAGGATGCATGGCATTCTGACCAGAAGAGAATGCAGAGGCAGGGCATTCCGAAAATGGAGAGCTATGCTGTAGAAGGAAGAACACGTATGAAAATACCCCATATCAATTCTTTTTTAATTGATAATCACAAATATTTTAGCAATGAAGTCTGGGCTTTTCCATGGAGGAGCACTCTGATTCTTTATTCTGTCCTCCCCTCCTCCGCCCCCGCACAGCTGTCCTGGCAGTGGGAAGTTAGGGAGGCTCATTTTCCTATTCCATCTGTCCTTCAGGATTGCCAAAGTTGGCGTTGATTAATTAAGTGACTGTGGCAGTGCCTGTCTCAATGACAGGACAAGACTCTGGTTGTAATCAAGAGATTTCACTGAAGGAGGAGGGGTAAGGAAGAGCTCGGAAACAGAATAATTAAGGGAAGTTTTGTTGATAACATTATCCTATAAACTTCAGCACATTGTGTATTGGGCTTGGCCTTATTAATATAGAAAATAGACAGAAATAAATCACATTAAAGCCTCCCTACAGTCAACTTGAGATGGAACAAAAAGTCAGGGTATCCTCCACCGTGCACTGAGAAAGATGGACTTCCTTTGAGTTAAGGTACACTTTCCCACATTACCAAGAAGGCTGCTCCTGTTCTCTAAATTGAGAGGCAGGTCAGTTAATCTTCTTTACAGTTCCCTCAGAGAGAGGTGAAGAACTCTTTAACACACACTTTGATACTACATAACTGGCAATCCCTCCTATTCCTCTGGGAGACCTTACTGTTGAGAGGAACAGCCCACTAAATGCAAGCAAGTGTCAGATATTAACATTGAATTAAAACTGCAGGTAAAAATGGGGAACTGGCATATTCTTGTCCGTGGGCTTGACAGGAAATTTATTTTGCTGTAGCTGAAAAGTAATTAACCTCCACTGTGAGAGAATTCTATTACTAGTAACTGTTCTGCCATGCAAAGTGCACTACATGGAAATGTTACAGGCTATCAAGCAGAAACGGCAGATTTGTCTGCATTTTAAACTGAATTTCCATTACACTATTCTCTTCCCTTCTATATTTCTCCTTCCCTACCACCTTTTCTCTTGTTCCAATGAAGCTGGAAATTGAGACACATGTGAAACTGGGAAAAAGGTTCAAGCAAAAGAGTGTTTGTAAGAATTTTGTAAGACCTGTTTTTTTCCGGTATTTGGAGTTTCCTTTTAAAAAACTAACAAATATTATCCTTGGGAGTGATGGAAAAAATGCAGCATAATGCAAAGATATTCAACTATGAATAGTTTTTCCATGGACATAGACTAAAAAATCATAATTCACTGAATTCTACTATTTTTCATCTTCAATGCTATATATACATGCATGTATACACACATATATACATAATTTGTCTGACACATAGTTTTGAGGTTAATAGTGCCTGAAATCTATAAACAGTCATTTCTGCTATAACACTTGTTTTGAAAATGCAAATTTGTTCCAATGCGATTGATATATCAGGGAACAATTTGAGCATAATGTGAATTTCATCTTTGCTTGTGCCTGATTTTTTCATTGAGAAACAATAGGTGAAGGCAGAAAACTGCACTTGGCATAACCAAGTCACGTAGGAATTCACAAATGCACAGACACACACAAACCTCAAATACCTTGCAGCTACCTCAGTTCATCACATGTGCTATAAGCAACATTCATCCACATTTGGTGTTAGAATTCTTGTTCTGATTTCAGATAACCCTCTTTCCATCACTCCACAATAACTCACAAGCTGGAACCTCTCTGACTGCAACTTCTGGTCCTTTGCAAGGTAAAGTTATATTTATTGTAGTATTTATGTATTTCTTAATCATTTAACTGTTCACTGTTTTTATTAGATTACTGATGAAGTTTTTGATTGCTGTGCCCCAAATTTCATTTTCCCATAAGTCCTGTGTTTTTTTATTGCACAATTTTGCACAGCATGGTTTTAGGAACCCATATGCTACTTTATAGCACAAATGACTATTCTTGTCTTTTGCTTTTATTATTTTGATTAATATATGTGGCTCCTGTTTTTGTCATTAATGAATATTTCTGAGTTTGCCATGCAGTTGTCACATAGACACAACAGCAAGCTTACCAGTCATACTTTATGTTACTACACCAGGATATGGGGTGATCTTTTCTCCTAGAAAGCAATGTGCTAGAGTAAAGAAAGCAAAACAAATGGTTTTACTGATTTTCTGAAGTATAATAACAGTCACCATTTATCAAAGTCTTACCGGATCCTTGGGATGGTACTATGCCCTTCTGCTCTGTATGGATCCGCATGCCAACATGGGCAGGAGAAAATATTTATCATTTTTCTTTTACAAAGGAGGAAACCAAAGCTTAGAGAGCTCAGGTAGCTTGTTCAGTGTTTCTTAGCTATTCAGAATAGTACAGAGGATTGGGAAGAAGAACTCCAAAGTGAAGGCTTAAGTTCTGCCATGTCCAGTGTCTTTCTTGTTGGCTTCACTTGTGCCAAAGTGTTAAAATTTACACTTAGAAACTATTGAGTCTAACCCTTTCATTTAAAAATAGAGGAAATTTAAGCTCAGGGGATCTGTGTAATTTATTATATGTCTCCTGGCCAGTGCTAGAAATTGGATCCCACACTTCCTGACAAAGTTCATTTCTCCAGTATCTTTGTGCTGTTTTTGAGTGTCAGGGGGAGAAAAGAGGATAAGTTCCTGAGAAGTTTGGTTTCATAACTCCTATATGATGTAAAAATTCAGCCAGTGCTTTGTTCCTTCCACTTTCCTAGTAAAATAACATTCATATTTATGAGCTCCCCCAAAAAAGAATAGGCTGAGGAGCAACTGCATCATATTTGTGTGTTTCCAGATATAAGATAGGAAGAATCAGTCCCCAAAATACCAGGTCTTTTTCCTTAAAACAACATCTAAATGTAGGGTATTTTATGGTAATTACCAAGTATAACATACTATTCTGGGAATTGAACTTTACAAACCCGAAAGCCAACTAGTAAATTCTTCCTGACAGAGAAGAACACTGAGCTCCAGAAAACAGAAAATGGTGTACATTCTCTCTGTGATCTGTCACTATTCATGAGCATTAAAGGAGGCAGATGGGATAAACAAATTTCAGTTATTTGACCGTTACAGGAAAGTCAAGGTGGAAAATAAAATTGACTTTTTTTTTTTCTTTTGGCCTTGAAATAGCTAACTGGGCTGTCTGCCTTCACTCTAGGAAAATGCCATGAATAGTGATGGTAGTGGTGGTTCAGTCTATTTTAGATGCCAGAAAAGCAGAGCCTTCACTGAAAATTACAGGGGATGTAAATTTTAAGAATTACATACTAAATGGTTCCCTTCTTCTCCCTCATTGCCTAACAGCCATGTGTGTGAGTGACAAGTATGTATTAACAGCGGGTCGCGCTCCTTCTCAGGAAAAGGTGGCTGATGGCAGGTTTCAGATATGAAATGACTTAGGCTTTAATGGTGGGCTAGAGGAGATTGGGATTTCTCTTGCTTTTTGTTTTTTGTTTGTTTTTTTTTTTCATTTTCTTTTTAATCGGTGACTTAAAGTAAGAGGGAACTCTAGTATCTCAGATTACTGTTATTAATGAGAAATGTGTAAATACCTTTGTAATAAGGTTTTGGAATTATAATACATTTGGGAAACATTTCCACTTTTCTTTCTCTTAAAAAGTTTTTAAGAAAGAATAATTGAAGTTTACAATCTACTATTGTGGAACTATTCAAAAGCCTTTTATTCTCCTTTTACAAATCCTCTGGGCTTAAAAGAGTGCAAGAGAGATCTGTGTAATGGACCATAATTGATCAATTTAATGGTCTCTGATTTAACACTCAAGCTTCTCCCCTTTCAGTTTGCAACCTGTAAATCCTTCAAATCAAGAGTTTACCTCAAGGGCATTGGGACAAATAAGAGAATCCAAAGCATCTTTGAATCCAAAGAATTCTCGTCAAAATAAAGATTTGTACCTATTCGTATTTCTAGGATGAACTAATGACATGGTTTTTAAAATAAACGAACCCTCAACAATCATTTTTTTAAAGCTTAACTTCTAAACGATTTTAGTCCTGAAAAATTCAGACTGACCCCAACAGCAATATTCTGGAGGATCACCACATGTATATTTAATCTTAAACTGAGCAGTTTTGTTGATGAGATGAGCAAAATGGAGGCAAGGCCAGAGATCCAATTGTTTCTGGATCTCTGGATCCAAAATATTTTACTGTTGAAGAAGCAGAGAAATATTTTCATTTTCTTTCAAAATTTATAGTTTCTCTACCCAATGAATGCATTTCAGAAACAGGAAAATTTAAGAACATTTTTAATTGATTAAACACAAGAGAGCACAAAAAACTGACAGGAAGCAAGGATTAGGAGCATGTGAAGTTTAAACTTGAAGTCAGGAGCAGCACAAGGAAATTGGAAAGGGATATGGGAAGCTAATTCTCTTTATGATTATTGTATGGTCACTGGTTTAAGTCTATATTTAAATCAAAATAAAGGGCAATATATACATATTAGGTTGACCAGTGCTACATAAATCTTTTTAAATATATAAAATATTAAAAGGAAAACATACTAATTCTCAGGAGAAATTGTGCCTGGGAGTAGATAAAAAATTAGGAAGCAAAAAAATTTTTTTTTCAGCAAAGATATATATTAGGTGGAATAGGTGAGGACAAATTATCTGGCAAGATATCTAAGGAATGATATTTTTTAGGATACTTAGGGTGAGCCTCTATTTTCTTTCTTTTTATCCCCACTCTGGACTAAACCAGGAATAGCAAGGGAGTCTTTTGTGAAAAATATATTAGGAGAAAGAAGAAAGATGGGAACTCTCATAAGAACATCTGCTCTGCAAAGCCACTTGAAAAATAACTGAGTATTAAAGGAAAGAAAATGTGCTCAGCAGGAAACTAACCACAAGTAATGTGGTAGCAGGGAGGTGGGAAGAGTGACATGAGGAACTGGCACCCCATTGGGTGATAACTTCTTGTGTCCGAAATCCAAGTCATCCCCTCAGCTAATGTGAGGGGAAGTGGGGGCAGGCATTATCCAGGCAAATTGCTCGTGAAGTGGCATAAGTTGCAATTGAATCAAGATCGAGAGATGCGAAAGCTGTTTGAAAACAAATGAAATTGCAAATCAAATTCAGGGTTTTTTTTCCTTCAGACATCAGCTATGTCTATAAAATTGAGAGAGATTTTTTTAAAATGGCTCACTATTTTACATTGGAGGTATATTTTCTGATTTATGAATATGTGATTATGAATACACAATATTAAATTGGGTATTATTTTTGGACTCCTCTTTTATTTCAATTTTGCATATTTCAGAAACAATTTTGAACAATTGGAGAACGTTACAAAATTCTTTGTTTCCTAAGATTCTGAAAATGCTTTGACTTTTAGATATGGGATAATAATAGTGTCACCAAATTTGCTATTTCTAAAAGAGTGATAATCAGAAAGCACCTTTCATAATCTCTTTTAATTTGTGACAATTTCAAAATATCTTTTGCATTTCTAGTTTGTTTGATCTTTCAAGAAAATAGTGAAAGGAGAGAAATGATCATTTAGTTGCTTTCACAAATATAATCTCCTTTAAAACTCAAAACAAGTGTTTAAATCTAAAGTTGACATGCCAGTAACTTTTATCTGTGCCGTATCACTCTCTCTTTCAAAGAGAAGAAACAGTCTCAAAGAGAAGTGATTTTCCCTAAAGGCACCCAGTTAGTATTGGAGCTACCGGGAGATTCCATGTATTTGTCTTTTTTACCTTTTGTTGTCTGCACAGGAGTCCTCTCAGGAATTTGTGTGTTAATGAGTGTTTGCTTTTTTTCATGCCTATAATTGCATGTGTATATACATAAATATATGCATATATATGATGCAATTATATATGACTTATTTAACAGTAAACATTTTAAAATGATGCCCCTTCTCAATCTCTAACATTATCTCGTAACTGTTTTCTTTTCTTCTTTCTTTCTCCTGTATCCCTTTTTCCTATATTCATTAATAAAGACCTTAAAGAAAAACTAATTTAGAATGTGAAAATTAGGCCAGTACACAATCCTCATCCATGCTAAATTGCATTCAGACTAATCTTTTCTTAATGTGCTTCTACTAATTGTATCTAAACACAACAAAATAAAATCTGCATTATGTAGTTCTACTTCATAAATAAACTGTTGAAACCTAAGGTAACCTAATTTTCAAAGTCAGATGAAAACATGACAAAGTAAGATTATGGATTTCATTCTAATGAAAGAAAGAGAAAAGCTTTATTAATGGAACTTATAAAAACAGGTACACTGTAGTTATTCCAGAATTTTTATCAGCTTTTGGAAGTTTGATTGTCTTCAATGTGCCATATTAACAAATTGTACTGGCTAAGCTGCTACCATAGCTTGAGTTCCCCGGAAAGCAGAACCTGAGGCAAAGGTGTTGGTGTGCCTTCATTCAAGAGGGAGGGACAGAGAAAGCAATGCAGGTGAGGAAGAAGGCCAAATCAACCATGAGGAGTAGAGCTGAAGGTCACCAGAGGCAACCTAGCTTTTCTCCACCATGGAACCTTCTGAGAAAAGGTGTGAACTGTGTCTCAGGACCACCAGTTTGGGGAAAGAAGGGGAGACATCTTTACCTTTCAGCTCTCATTATCCATAAGACATTTTGGCAAATAGGTTCCCTCAGAGTCCCATGTCCAGTGCTCAACAGAGAAATTCAAGGGCTAGAGTTGAGGCACAAGCATACTTAGGTTCTGTCAGATTGTCTGACAGGAGGTTGGTCCAAGCCCTTACAGAAATAGTTGCTGCAGTGCTGACTGCAAAAAGACAGAAAGGCCCAGAGGATCTGAAGTGATTCAAAAACAGTGTTTAAAACAGCCAGCCTTGATGTAAGCTTGGGAATGATATACATGTAGCCACACACACATAAAACAAACAAAGGTTATTGAGGACAAGCAGAGATCACAGAAAAGAAAGAGGCCACTTTCAGTAGATAGATTGGGAATAATTCATAACAATTGAAGAAAACTAAAAGGCTTACCTTTAAATAAAATTACATAAAATTGGGAGTGAGGAGAAATATCTAGGCCTGTAAGGATCAGTCAGATAATTGCCATTTAACAAACTGCTATTTAGTTCCTAGTACGTGCCAGGCACTGTGCTAAGTATTAGGATATGTTGGTCCACAAGACAGGACACATATGTTACATATGCCCTCATGATCTTGAGTCTACTAGGAAGACAAATATCAAAGTAGTGCACTTACAATTATTATTTAATAAAAAGTGTGCAATATGCTGCAAAGAGTGAATTGTAGATACCATGTGAGTATTTCATAGGGGCATCTTACTGGTCTTATAGCCCAGGAAAGAGTTCTCTCAAACTTATCTTTATAAAGAGACCATAAGAAAATTCTTCATAGCTATGCAACTCTCCAACTATTCAAACTTAAATTCTAAATTTAACCCAATAACTAAACCTCTCTGAGCCTCACCTTATCCTGTACAATGAGGATAATAATATTTATGTTTCAGGTCAGTTGTGTGCATTAGTGCCTACCAGAATTTTTTGCTCAGTAAATGTTAATTTTCTTCTCCTTTCCCCTCAGAGCCATTTAGGAGTAATCATTATGAACTAGACAGAGAAAATTTGGCTAGTGTGATTAAACATGTTATTGTCTTCCTATGAATGAAATATGACCAGTGTATTGCCAAAATAGATGAATTATTAGAATGATTCCCATCAATCTATCAGATACACCAAAGCCAAAGAAATTGTGCAGTTGTTCTGAAAATCTCCAAAATTTAAAAAACATACATAAAATAATTTGGAATAATTCATCCACCCAGAGAAAACTGTTAATTAATGTGCCAAGCCAAGTATAGTCCCTTGGATATGAAGGACACTGAAGAATCAGTCTTGCTTTCAAACAGAAGTTTGTATAAAATTGAAATTGTGAACATTATGTAGTTTTTACTGGTTTTCAATGCACCCTAATTTGTATACTAGTTACAGTATTATTTCCTAGCCATGTAAACTCCAAATAATATTTCACTCATTCTGTGTTACAATATTAACTGGTAAAAAATCATGTTTACTAAACTAACAGAAAGATCTAAAAGTCTCTTCTATTTTGCCTACATCTTGATGGCACTTAACTATTATTCTTGTGGACTTATTTCAAGATAATAATTATTTGAAATTTCCACCACAAAAATGTTTGTGGATTTTTCTGAAGGGATCAAAAGTTTAAAATATGCATTTATTGTATAAAAGGAAGTAAAACAAACTATGGTATCTATATTAAAATAAACAACTCTGGTCTAATATTGGTTTCTATCTGAAATCTAACTCTTAATAAATATTTAGTTTTCTGATAGTAAAACTATTATTTAAAACAGCATAAATAATAACAGCCACAGTGCTTTCTTGCTAAAATATCCATAGAATACAATGTTTTATGAATGCAACTCAGATAATTTTATTGGAAACATGGACTGAAAAATGCAACTTAGCAAAATTAGAAAGTTCAGAAGTTACATTTATATAAATTAACCCTGAGATTTTCCAAACCAGAAGAATGTATTTTTATTAACAGAAAATTGAAATTCACTTCAGAATTTTCAGCAAAAAGATATTCCTCATTTTAATTAGGCTGAGTCTCTTCCCTTTTATCAGAGTGATCCACTGTGTATTTTAAAACTTTTGATGCTTTTCACTACATGAGACTTATAAGTGTTGCACTGTCTCAGTGATTTCATATATGTCAATCTACTTCTTTCCAGAAACATAAATTCTGCCCCTAGAAATTTCCAAATTTCTTGGAACATAGATTTGTTAGTTTCCTTTCTAAGTTTGTATTTTCTGTTCTGAAGAAAAAAGAAAAGTGAGAACTTTATAAAACAACAACAACAGCAAAACAAACTTTGAAAATATTGTTTTGGGGTGGGGGGTTAAGGCTAAAACACAAATGAATTCTTTTGAGGGAATATGAAACATTTAGTTCTTCACCTCTTATCTCCTTCTTCTCTCTTATCTCTTTATTTATCCCCTCATCGGCCATTACTTTTGCCATCTCTTTTCCCACCTCTTTTGCTTGCATGTAAATTTCTCTCCTACTTTGTCTCAAAGAATATTTGGTTATTTTATAATCTGTTTCTTTAAAAGGTTTCTTCATTTTTAATTCATCCTCTTTTTTTTCCTTATCCCCACCCCCCTTTTTTTTGTAATTCCATATGCTATTCTAAAGAGATATTGTGATGGTCCAAGTGAATTTCCCTGCCACTGCTTTGTAAGAATTTTTAAATAATCAAAATCACTCTTTTAAATAATATATATTTTAAAAAGCACTACAATATCCATATATCTTAATGAAAGTTTTCTCATAAAATTTCAAAATATCTGCCTAATAAAATTACAGTTGTCTCTATAAGACATCAACACTAAGATGAAGAGTGAAACAAATTGTGTTACTTGGATGCTTTTTCCTTAGAAAATAAAAATCAAGATGGTTGATTGTTTCCATTTTCATTCAGATATTTTGGGGTTGAACAGAAATAGTCAACATCATTCTTTCATTAGCTGAATTGCCATTTCAACACCATCAAACTATACTTCCGTAGACCTCTCTCTTAAAATTATTGCTAAAAGAGTCTAATGGTTTTAAGAAGCTCTGTGTTAAGCCGTGGATGACTCATAAATGTCCTTCTGAGTCACTAGTCAATTACCATATTCACCTTTCTACCCAACTGGGTGGGAGTCCAGCTTTTAGCTGGAATTAAAGATGCCATGCCTGCAGCATAAGGCTCATTATCTGAGCCTGTAACACCTGCTGCAAGAGAATAAAAGGCGATCCTGAAACGGATCATTTAATAATTGAGTTAGATAGGAAAAAGGCAAATGGTCCTTTGTCAGTTCTTGATATCATCACTCATCTTCTCAAAATGGCAGTGGACACAGTAAGAAGACAGTTTCTTGTTGATTGGAGTAGTATCAAATTTAGTCTGATGCAGTTTTTATTAGTTGTGTACTTGATCTCATAAGCATAAGAACAAGGTCTTCCTGTCTGTGTTCAGACAAGAACTTCATGATTTCTTTTCTTAAATGGTGTATCAGGGCTGGTTTAGAGAGGTCCCCGATATTTGATGCAAGCATTATGCTGAGGTGAAACTCAATAACATTCAAAAACATATAGTCCAAGTTCAAATCTTCCTGAAGAAATATGAGGTTTCATTAACCATAGTTAGAAAATTTCTCTGAAATTCTCAGATGAAAAAAGCACTTAGATTCTTCTGTGGTACTGCCAGAGATTGCTCTCCAAAAGCATTTTAGATAGAGATTGCAGCTCAAATAAAGTTAGAATTGTGTATTAATTCTTTTGTGTATTAATTCTACCTTTATTTGAGCTGTAATCTCTATCTAAAATGCTTTTGGAGAGCAGTCTCTGGAACTAAGCAAAGGAAGTACCACTGTCATGCCAGAATTGAGAAGCAGATTTCACAACGAATGGGGCTCACATGGCTGCCACAATTAGGTCACTTTGAGCATAGTACAATTACATCAGCACCCAATTGCTGTTCAGTCCAGAGCTAAAAATACTATTGTATTGCCGTAGAGCTCAGATTCTACAAAGGAGAGAGAGAAATTACTAGTGAATTTGAGTGTCATGAAGGATTATTCTTAAGTAATTAAGGAAAATATGGAGACTAGAAGAATAAATGGGCTTATTAATGAAAATGAGTGAAAGAGGAGGGCATAAAAATAAAGAACAATAAAATAAATTAAAGAGCTTCATTAAGAGAATCATAGTATTCAGATCTAGTAAGGGATAACCCTGAATGCTGAATTAGCCAGAATTTATACAAAGTAGTTTATTTTTGAAATTCAGAAAGCATATGTTATTGTTGTTAGTCTTTAATTAGGCCAGATTTTATTTTCTTTTTAAAATATTTTTTTCTGATTAATAATGTAGTATAGTCTCCCTAGTTAAAAAGTTAAAAAAAAAACAAAACCTGTGGTCAGAACAAGAACTTACCCTCTGAGAACTGAGCTACAGAATTGATTCTTAATGTTTCTAATCAGGAATATTCAAAGAAGAAATGATGATATTAGCATATATCAAAAAATATTTCAAACAAATATGTATGTGAATGTTTTTTGGTAGATGGTTGATTAGCAATGGAAAAATAAGAAAGATAAAAGCAGTCAGCAAACTATTTTGGCAATGCCCATCTGCAGTAGGTTGAATTATGTACTCCAACAAATGCATGTTCTTAATCTTAATTCATATGCAGTGGGTGTGATCCTATTGCAAACAGGACCTCTTAAAGATGTTATTTTAAGTTAAGGTGTGTCCTATCTGAATGAACATGGGTCTTAATCTGGATTTTTGGGAGAATTTATAAGGAGAAGATCACAGGGAGAAGGGAGAAAGTCAATGGGAACCTGGAAGAGATAGGAGAGGATATCACCATATGATGGAAAGCAGGGATTCAGGCCACGGAACCCCAAGGACTGACAGCAGCCAGCACCAGAATGTTAGACTCTTGGAGGAGAAAGCAAGTTTTTCTGATATCTAGATTTCAGAATTCTTCTAGCTTGAAAACTGTGAGTCAATGAATTCCTGTTGCTATGCCAACCCATTACATTGTTTTTGTGAAAGCACCTATGGCAAAGCAAGACACCATCCTTCTAAGCAATGACCATGGAAGAAAGCATCCAGGCCAACCCTTCAACTCCTGAAGCCTTTTCAGCTGCATCCTTGATTCATTGAACCAGCTGAGTTAATATTATTACATATTTGAATCAGAGAGCTACTCTTCTTGTTCTTACCAAGCCACAAAATAATAAGCAAGATTTCCACCTAAATTGTCTTTAGAAAGAGAATTCACTAGTCAGACTGACATAAATATCCAGTCTATCTGTACCTATATTTTCTCTTGCACTAGATTTATTGACACCAGTTTCAAACATTGGTTTCTTAGGAACTTTGTGAACACAAGTCAACATCTATTGTGAGACACTATCACAATCAGCGTCAGGCCTACTAAGCTGAGAGCAAGCCTTTTTAAAAAATACTTTATTATTATTATTATATTTAAAATACTTTAGATTGCATAAATGTTACATTAAAAAAATAGGGGATTCTCATATACCCCACTCCCTACCCCTCTTACACTTTCCCACATTAACAACATCTTTCATTAGTGTGGTACATTTGTTACAATTGATGAAAAACATATTGGAGCATTGCCGCTAAGAGTGGACTATGGTTTACACTCTGCCCCACACAATTTTGTAATTATGACAACAAATACAATGACCTGAATCCATCATTGCATTGATAACCTGATCTTATCTGCTGCTGGTTCTCCTTTACTCAGGTCATATTGGTCTACATTAATACACATTTTTCCACAGTGGAAATTATGCAAACAAAAAAAATTAAGAAAAGAAATATTTTCTGAACTCAGGAGAGATTTTGAGGGATCATTTATTTTTCATGTATTAAATAGTTAAGGCAGTGACAGATACAAAATTCTCACTTTTAGGCACTTAATAGCAAAGTTGGAAGTCCTGGACTGATGAAAATTTGTAATTAGCAGAGGCATGCATTTAAACAGGGACCACTTGAAGAGTGGTGTGCGGAATTTAGGAATTTCATAAGTGAGCTGATTAAACATCCAAAATTCACATCTCAGTCCCTCTTTTTTATACTCTATTGTGATATAGGTCATCTAAGGAATTTTATACATTGTTTATTTAAGAATGATAACTGAGTACAATATAGGAGAAGCTACCTGCTGGTGCTGAAGATGTAATTGGAAACATCTAAGAAATTACATATTTTATTTACAAACTTAATTTTATAAGCATTTCCCATGTCACTAGTTATTTTTGATATTTTTATAGACTGTCTAATTTTCTAATATATATATATATATATATATACCATATTATTTCATGCTTTCCATTTTATTTTACAAATAGGTTCTCAATGACTTCTATGAATTAGAATAAAAAGTAGAGAAAAGAGAGGAAGCCAAACAGTTATTTCATTAATTACATACATATTTTTGCAGGACACACCAAAACATCAGCTATGTGTATGAGTGATACTGCACACATTATACTTGCCCACCATATGTAGCTCACAGGCTTTGGTATCTAAGACAACTATGAATACCTTTGAATATACATTCATACTCTAAAACATAACTAAATATTGAGCTTCTTATTTTATATGTAACCATTTTCTATCAACCTTTTTGTCTTTAGACTTAAAAGGTTATCCTTCTTGCTTATGAACAAAATACTTGTCAGCATTGAAAATTTACCTTCATATTCAACATTACAATAAGAATCTCATCCCTTCAGATATATAAATTTCTTCCTCTAATTGCCAGGCCATGCAAAACAAAGAACGTTTTACCTCTATTTTAGTGGGTAACATAGCATATATAAAGGGTGGAGCCAAGTTAACTTTGTCGTAAACTGTTTCCCTTAAGAACTATGTGTGTTATTTTATTTTATTGTTTTTTTCTGGTCATATACAAGATTGATTCAGACTTGGAAAATAGGAGCTTAATAGGAAAAAACAAAGTATATATCTCTCAACCCTAATCTATGTATTCAATAATGATGAGGAAGATGACTACTTGCTCCCTCAGCAGTATTTAGTTTCTTGATTTTGAAATGCTATGAATACTTATCAGGTGCTTCATCTAATCATGGAGGAATTTGGGATGGAAGGAAGAGAAGTAATATTGTCTTATCTTTCAAGTAATAAGCATGCAATTGTAAACATAAAGTTCCATTCTAGGAAACTGTTTTTTTTTTTCCATTGTTGCAAAATAGGCTGTTGGAATTTTGATTGGGATTTCATTGAATAATAATTCTTCATAATATTTAGTCTTCAAACCCATTACCCAGAATACCCTTCCATTTACTTAGGTCTGCTATTTGTCTACATCTTTTGTTTTCTATGTACAAGTCCTTTACATCCTTGGTTAAATTTATTCTTAGATATTTGATTCTTTTAGTTGTTATTATAAATGGAATTTTTTCTTGATTTCCTCCTCCGCTTGCTCATTACTAGTATATAGAAACACTACTTATTTTTTCATGTTGATCTTATACCCCACAACTTTTCTGAACATGTTTATTAGCACTAGTAACTTTGTTGTAGTTTTGTCAGGACTTTCTGTATATAGGATTGTATACTCTCCAAATTGCCAAAATTTTACTTCTTCCTTTCCAATTTGGATGTTTTTCATTTACTTTTCTTGCCTAACTGCTCTGGCTAGAATTTCCAGTACAATGTTGAATAACAGGGGTGACAGTGGGCATCCTTGTCTTGCTCCAGATCTTTATAGGGAAGGTTTTCAGTCTTTCAACAATGAATATAATATTAGCTGTGGGGTTTTCATATATAGTCTTTATCATGTTGAGGAAGTTTCTTCTGCTTCTATTTTTCTAAGCTTTTTTTAATCAAGAATGAGTGCTGGATTTTGTCAAATGCCTTTTCTGCATCAATTTAGATGATCATGTTTTTCCCGCCATTTTGCTATTGTGGTTTATTACATTAATTGATTTTCTTATTTTTTTTAAAGCACTCTTGCATATCTGAGATAAAACTCCCTTATGTGCTTTTGGATTTTATTTGCTAGTATTTTGTTGAGGAATTTTAAATCTATATTCATAAGAAAAATTGGTCTGTAATTTTCTTTTCTTTTAGTGTCTTTGTTATTTGGGCCTTATAAAATGAGTTAGGTAGTATTCTCTCTTATTCAAATTTTTGGAAGAGCTTGAGCAGGAATTGGAATGGCAGAATTCAATTGTGAAGCCATCCAGTCTTGGACTTTTCTTAATGGGAGGTTTTTGATGACTGATTCATTTTCTTTATTTGTAATTAGTCTGTTGAGATCTTGTATTTCTTCTATAGTTAGTGTAGGTTGTTAATGTTTTTCTAGGAATTTGTCCTTTTCATCTAGGTTGTCTAATTTGTTTGCATATATATTTAAATTGTGTCTTCTTACGATTCTTTTTATTTCTGTTTGGTCAGTAGTAATACTCTTCTCTCATTTCTGACTTTATTTATTTACATCTTCTTTTTTTTCTTTGTCAGTCTCATTCAGTAGTTGCCAATCTTATTGATCATTTCAAAGCACCAACTTTGGGTTTTGTTAATGCTTTCTGTTTTTTTATTCTTAATTTCATTTATTCTGTTCTAGTCTTTGTTATATATTTCCTTCTGCATGCTTTGTGTTTGGTTTGCTGTTCATTTCCTAGTTCTTCCAGGTGTGCAGTAATGTCTTTGATTTTAGCTCCTTCTTCTTTGCTATTTTTTATTTTTATTTTTTAAGATTTATTTATTTATTTTACTTTTATCCATTTTAACCACCCCCCCTCATTTTTGCTGTTTATGTGTCCATTCACTGGGCAATTCTTTGTGTCTGTTTCTTGCCCTCTCTTCTCACCCTTCTTCTCCTGTCTTTACTGGGATTCAATCCTGGGGACCTCTGATGTGGGAGAGAGGCTTTCTGCCACCTGCGCCACCTCATTTCCTGTTTTTTTTGTGCATCTTCTCTTGGCCCTCCTTTGTGTCACTCTCCAATTACATCATCATCTTGCTGTGTGGCTCAGCGGGGCCTGGCATGCCCATGTGCTTGGGCCTGGGGGCTTGCCTGCTCGTGGGGCCTGACAGCCCTCATGCGTTCTATATATTTATTTTATTTTATTTTATCAGGAGGTCCTGGGGATTGAACCCAGCTCCCTCTATATGGGAGATGGATGCCCAACCATTTGAGCCACATCTGCCCCCTCTTCTTTTTAATATAAGCATTTAGGGCTACAAATTTCCCACTCAGCACTGCCATTGTTACATACCATAAGTTTTGATAAGTTGTGTTCTTGCTTTCATTTGTCTCAAGATATTACTGATTTCCTTGCAATTTTTTCTTTGACACAATGATTGTTTACATATTTTATATTTACCTTCTGCATTTTTGTCAGTTTTCAAGATCTCTGCCTGTTATTGGTTTCTTTCTTCATTCCATTATGGGCAAAGAAGATGCTGTCTATAATTTCAACTGTTTAAATTTATTGAAATTGTTTTGTGACCCAACATGTGGTCTATCCTGAATAACAATACATGTGCACTTGAGAAGATTATATATATCCTGCTGATGTGAGCGCACTGTTCTCTTTATGTCTGTTATGTTTGGTTCATTTATTATATTATTCAAGTTCTCTGTTTCTGTTTTGATTTTTTCTCTAGATGTTCAGCCATTATGTCCTTAGGATTTTATATGTCATAATTTTTGTCTCTCTTTTCCTTTATTGCCACCTACTTTTCTGTATTTTTGATTTTTTGTCATGCTTCTGACTGATCCCTTTCACATATCTGTTTCTCTATATATTTTTACATACTTTTATAGTGGTTACCCTGGGTTTTATATTACACAACCTAAATCTATTCCATATTAATTTAACAAGATACCAACTTGGCTTCAATAGCATATATGATCTCTGCTCCCATATCCATCTGTTTCCCCTCTTTAAATTTTTTTTTCATCCCACTTTAGCTATTTATATTTTGCATATCCATTATCAAGAAATATGTCTTTTTCTTGTTCAATTGTATTGTGACTCTTATAGGAATTAAAGAGTAGAGTTGTATATTAAGGATACAGTATTATTGGGTTTCACATTTACCCTTTTAGTTATCCTTAATGAAAATCTTCATTCTTTCATACTACTCCAAGCCATTCTCTCCTGTCTTTTCTTCTCAACTGCAGAACTCCCTTTTGTAATTCTTGAAGGATAGGGTTTTTTTTGTTGTTGTTGTTGATAAACTCTCTCATTTTCTGTGAATATTTTAAACTCTTCCTCATTTTTGATGGACAGTTTTACTGGATAAAAAATTTTAGGCTGGCAGTTTTTCTCTCTTAATACCTTAGGTATTTCATACTCATTGCCTTCTTACGTCCATGGTTTCTCATGAGAAATTGACAGTCTTATTGGTAATTCTGTCTATTTTACAAAACACTTTTCTCTTCCTACATTCAGAATTTTCTCATTACCTTTGCATTGACTTTCTGATTAGTATGTGTCTCAGAGGAAGTATATTAGGATTTATTCTGTTTAGAGTACATTGTGTTTCTTGGACATGAATATTTATGTCTTTCATAAGAGCTGAGGAATTTTCAGTCATTATTTCCTCAAATATTCTTTCTGCCCCTTTTCCTTTTCTTCTCCTTCTGGGACACACATGAAGTGTATGTCTGTGCACTTTATGCTGGCACTCAAATGCCTGAGACATTGCTCAATTTTTCTCTTCATTATCTATGTTCTTATGACTGCATGATTTCTAATGCTCTGTCTTCCAATTCACTGATTTTTTCTTCTGCCTGTTCAAATCTGCTGTTGGATGTCTCTAGTTTATTTTTAATTTCTTCTTTACTGCCCTTCATCCTTATAATTTTGGTTATTTTTTTATACTTTCAAATTCTTCCTTTTTTCATACGTTGTCTTTTAAAAATTGTTGAGCTCTATATTCACATCTCCTTGAATTGATTTAGATTTGTTTGAAAGTCTTTGATTATTTTTTCCAAATTCTTTGTCTCTCCTGAAGTTTTAATTTGTTCTGATGGAGCCATTTCTTCCTATTTCTTAGCATAGCTTTTAATAATTTGTAGATGTCGAAGTATCTGATTATCTTGATAAGTTAAATGTGAAGGTCCATTTCTCCATCTTGTCTAAGGATTTATTGTTGTTTGGCTTTGTTTTAAGTTTCTTCTTTGATGCTTTGTCTAACTTATACTCCTTTAAAGTAGCCAGTGTTTAACTGCTTAGGTTATCTGAGCATTTTTTCATCTGATTCTTGCCTAAGTATGCGATAAAATTTTTAAGATTGCACTTTTTGTGCAATTGATTCACCTCTAGGGTAAAGCATTCTTTCCTCTGTTCCTTCTTTCCTGTTCTAGATTTGTTTAAATTCTCTACCTCACACAGTGCCTTGATTAACTTATGCTTTTTAGTTCTGTCTTACTGTAATTCAGTTCAACTCTCCTACACCTTTTTTTCTATGAGGCTTGTCATTCTCCTTTTTTTCCTGTTAGGGTATCCCACCCCAGGAAGCCAGAGGGGGTCAGTGCAGAAAAGTGGGTCACTCCAGAAAACAGTTTGTGTTAGGTGGTCTAGTCCATAGAAACTGAACTGAATATGTGCCCCTCTTGCCAACAATTTCTGCCATGATGTCTTTCACTCTCTCTCTGTCTCTCTCTCTCATTCTCTCTCTTTCTCTCTTTCTCCCTTCTTCCCCATAAGGGTCCCTTTGTATGAAGCACAGAACATGACTTAGAGGCTTGTATTTCACTGGTTCTCTGCAGAATTGAGTCCCTGTGCCAGGATATGCATGGGGTTCTAACTCACTGCTGTTAGTGGTTCTAATAGTCTGCATTCACAGCTGGAGGCACTTGGGCTATGCTGCCTCTGTGTGACTCCCAGGCTGCACAGGACTGATTGAGGAGGAAGGATCTGGGCTAGTGGGTTGAGGATGGAAAATTCCTACTTGATCTTAGAGATTCTTTTTCTTTGATTCAGCATTTGTGGAGTCCTTCTCCAGTGTCTGTCATCCTCCAGAATTCTTTTTTAAACAAATTAATTTTGTTAAATATTAATAAAGAATACATATTTCTGTTGGGCCAGTCATAACTCCCCCCCCCCACTTTAATTACTGATTTATTTATTTGAATCTTCTCTGTTTTTTCCCTCTGTTAGTCTAGCTAAGGGTTTGTTAATTTTATTGATCTTCTCAAAGACACAACTTTTGATTTTGTTGATTTTCTCTCTTTTTTTCTCAATTTCATTGTTTCTGCCCTAATCTTTATTATTTCTTTCATTATACTAGCTTTGGGATTGGTTAGCTGTTCTTTTACTAGCTTCTCCAGTTGTTCAGTTCTATATTTCATTTTAGCTCTTTCTTCTTTATTAATATAGGTGTTTATGGCTATAAATTTCCCTCTCAGCACTGACTTCACTTATCCCATATGTTTTGATGATAAGTTGTGTTCTCATTTTCATTCACCTCAATGTATTTACTAATGTCACTTAAAATTTCTTCCTCGACCCACTGATTATTTGAGAGTGTGTTGTTCATCCTACACACATTTGTGAATTTGCTTCTTTCCCATCTACTATTGATTTCTAGTTTCATTCCTTAGAAGGTGCTTTGTATAATTTCAGTCTTTTTATATTTATTGAGACCTTCCTTGTGACCTAATATGTGCTAATATGTGCTCTCTCCTGGAGAAAGTTCCATGAGCACTTGAGAAGATTGTATAGCCTGCTGAATTTGAGTACATTATGTATATGTCTGTCAGATCTTGCTTGTTTATCATATTGTTCAAGTTCTCTGATTTCTTGTTGATCTTCTGTCTAGTCGTTTTAATGATATGAGTAGTGTGTTGAAGTCTCCAACTATTATTGTAGAGAATCTATTTCTACTTTCAGTTTTGCCAGAGTTTGCCTCATGTATTTTGGGGCACCTTGATTACATTTACTCTTCTTAAAGCAGTTGTATGTTTCAGAGGTTTTAAAATACCTGCTGATTAGAGCCTGACTAACTACACAAGACTCACAGTGGAGGACAGGAAGTTGGAGTTGCTAGAGTACAGATTTCAGTGTTCTATTACTAGAGCTTTTGTTTCTGTTAAGTAGGACCCTAAAATTTATGTTAACAACCACCACAATAACAAGAACACCAAAATCTTACTTGGTGACTTTTTAACCAATTTTTATTTTGAGATATATAGCTATGAAGGCAGAGGTATACAGCAGAAAAGTCCCTGAGTTGTGACCTAACTTTAGAACCTAAAAATTTGTGCTTGTGTCAGATGATGTGAGGGGAACAATGATGGAGTATTTATTTAATAATTACCCTTTTCTAGAATACCGCTTAATGTGGGGCTCCTTCCCTAAAGAATTATACAGTAGTCTAGGGAAATACAGCAATTGCATACAAAGAGGAAAAAGATACAAAGTGGGATCTCAGTAAGGAGAGGAAGACCAAGAAAGGATTCCTAAAGGATGTAACATTCAAACTAGGTCTTGAATGACAAAAATGTGGAAGTTGAAAGAACTAAATAGGTCATTATAATAAAAGGAAACAGCATGATCCGATGAGCAGAAGAAGTAAAATGTAGAAACTTTTTGATCAAGACACAAGATGCACAAATGAGAAAGAGGGAATTCTAACAGAAGTAGTGCTCAGGTGGGTTTGGTCAAATGTGTATTTGAACCAGTGGAAAAACATACAAAGTTCTGTGTAACAAATACACAACCAGAAAAATAATGACAACAATGGAGTTCATGTTTCAGGATTTTAGAAACAAAGCCCATACTGGTTTATAATGGGATCACCAAGAATCTCTTAGATCAAACTAGTACAGATGTATGTATTACTTAGTAATATCTGCCCTCAGGGAGTTTACTTTTTAAAAGGGAGAATCAATTAAATCCTAGAAAGTTATATGGGAAATCTAGGATTCCAAAGTTCTGAATTTTAATTATCTTAATTATCTTAAGGGTTTTAATTAATCATCAGATTAATCAGAGTAAGCTTTAAATCTTTTTCTCTCTATTACAAAATTTCCTTAGCCTGGATAAAGAGAAAGCCAATAACAATTTTCAGGGCCGAGAAGCTTACACAGTAGCTCAACTGTCATTTAAATCTGCTATGAGAGTATTTTATATAAGCAAGCAGTTTCAAAATTGTCTATAATATTTAAGATAAGATAATTCTTAAGTTGTGATAGTTTATCTCAAACATGAAGAAAATGTCTCCTCTTTCTTATAGTTACCTTTGGTTAAGTGGCTGTCAGATTCCCCGAATATTCATCCAAATTTCTCATGCACAGGTGAAAGTTATCTGTGATTGACTTTCACTTCCTAAGAGCATGATACTGAAATTTGTCTACAGCTAGAAAGCCAAGCCTGGATTCTTCTGGAATATTTAATTCTACTATAGTCTTACATAAAATTCAAACAACCCCATGCAAGAGTAATCTGCTTGACTGCTAGATTTTACTGCAGGTGGGTTTGGAGGAGAACTAATTTGGGTCCAGGATTCGCTGGATATGTTAGAATGAACAATTCTCTAGATTGCTGATTCTGATGTTAATAAACCAGATGTTAGTAAAAGCTTCCAGCTGGGAACACAATGACCAAATTCCCTGCATATGTACTCTAATGATGATGAGTGAATCATTTGACCACAACTAGCATTCTTGGCTTATATGACTATTAAAGCTCATAACCTCATTGCCTCAGTTTAAGACACAGGGTAGAAATTTAACCAAATGGATGCTATAAAAAAATCTACTGTCTGTGATTCTGGGGTATTTGAAATATAATTTTCTTTTATGTTTTGGTTGTTTCATAAGGAAAAGCCTAAGTTTTGCATTAAAAAAACCTAATTTTAGTTCATTTCTCCCAGCAACAGGAAAACAAGCAAATAAATGGTGATCTACAGACACCAGCACACAACTGCACCCCTACTCAGGAATTAACAAGGAAGCTTCATAAAATCATTAGATTCAGACACAAAAAGACCAGTGTTTGAAATGGTGGTGCTTTATCCTAGAGTGTGCTTTCTTTACTTTTTTAAGCAGCCAGAAAGACTAGAGAAGTTAAGGATATAGTGAAATAAAAAAATGAAGGTGAAAAAAGGTAACATTCGTTTCTACATTAGCCCTGCTTCCATTTGTGGATGGATGAACCACATTAATGGGAATTTAGCTTAATGGGCTAGTCATTACTGTATAGCTGATTTAGTTGTATTGTATGCAGGCTAAAACTGCATACCTGAGATTTTGGGTTGTTTTTTTTTTTCTTTTTCACCATTTGAAAAATTGGGATCTATAGTTGCACTGTCCCATATTTTTCCTGCTAACATGTTTTTCATTATTGTAGATGATATCTATCAGGAAGACGATTTTTAAAATTAAGCTACTAAAATATGTGTAGAATTCAAAATCCAGATTCATAATAATGAACTTGTTTATTCTTTTATTTTTGGTGATGATGAAGGAGAGAATCTGTGAAATAAGAATAATATTTAAAATTTAAATAATAGTCCATGAATACTTTTCTTAATAGTGTACTTAAATCCTTATGAGCAAGATGTGAGCTAAATGTTGAACACCAACTTCCCAGATCTGTTGATTTGTATATGGCTGAAAACAGAAATTTTATAGTCAAGCATATTCTATAAACTCTCATCTTTGTGCACAGCATGAAAACATTTCAGAGTTTCTCAGATTAATGAAGAGAAATGCCTCATTAAATAAAATAGAGTCCAATACAGTATTATAAAAACAGCTTGAGTGGTGTTATAAAAAGTTATTCCTTAATTCAAGCAAAGAGAAATGTCTGTGTAGAAACTATAGAATTTGCCCGAAATCTGAGGACATGATAGAAATACTCTTATATTGAAATGAATGTAAAATGTTCCTTTAGGCACACACAGTATTTCGTTATATAAATTGGTAATAATCAAGGAATTGTATGGAGTACAATATGGAAAACATACATTTCTTTCTGACTTTAAAGACAATGTTTCAAATGTATTACATTAAAATTAAATGTTTACTCTAAGTCTTTGGTAGACACCAATTATCAAGCTAAAAATGTTTCCTTCTATTCTTATTTTTCTAAGAGATTTAATTAGTAGTGATTGGTCCTTTTCTGCATCATTTGAATGAATTAAATAGATATTCTCTTTTAATCGATTAAAATAAGAATTATATCATTGACTTTTCTGAGTCTAAATAATCTTTACAGTCCAAAGATTAAACTTAATGTGTAATGAATCATTTATTTATACATTCCTGGATTTGATTTGTTAATATTTACTTGGGATTTCTGCCTCTATAATGTAAGTGATTTTTTGGTGCATTTTTCATTTTGCATTCTGCACTTGTATTGTTTTGGTATAAATTAAGGTAAGTTTAGCAAACAGAGATGAGGAGTTCTCCAATTCTACCTATACTGTGGACCATCTCTTGAAGTGTTGAGAATACCTGCCCATAAATCATTGGATTTTAGCCCTTTGTTTGATAGACATTTTTTCTTTATTCTTGATCAAAATTCTTAAGAGTTAATAGGTAATTTTGCATTTAATGTTTATTCTTTAGACAATTTTGAAAATTTATTGTCATGATTCTATTAGGATTTCTCAATCACAAAATTCTCTGTAGTTAGATGCTATTTTAAAATTCTAATTGTTTATTTATTTATTTTTATTCAAAAAGCCTGAAAGAAGCGGAAGCAGGCAGAGGGAGGAAGGACACCAGAATTTGAAGTGCCAGTGAATTGGCATTGAGTTTAACCCATTTTTTTCTTTCAGTCTTAACACACCCAGAAAAATGGAAATAAGAACTGTGGTACAGAGAGACTCCCATGAGAAGCTCTCCAGTTTTGCCTCAATAAGCAAGAAAATGAACTCCTAAAGCTCAGAGAAAACAGAAGAAATTACCATTTTGCTTTTTTTCATTCTCTTTTCTCTGTTCTCTTACACCCACATCCCCAGGTAATTTTATGGTGACAGTGGTAGCAGCAGTAACAGTAGTGCCACTGGGATGCTGCAGGACCCAAAACTCTAAGGGCTGAGAGTCTACTTCACTGTTCACTGAAGCAGCAGGTAAAAGAGGGCAGGAAAAACCCCTGTGATGTAAGGTTCATATGTCCACTTGGCCAGATAATGGTGCTCAGTTGTTTGGTCAAGCAACCATTGGCCCAAGTGTGACTGTGAAGATACTTTATAGACTTAAATCATCAGTAAGTTGATTGTATCTATGGTTGATTACATCTACAATCAGCTTAGAAGATTGCCTTCAACAATGAGTGAAATCCCAGCCAATCAGTCGAAGGCTTTAAAAGGAGAAGTGATGATTTCAGCAATCAAAAGAGAATATTTCCATCTAGCCAGCTTCTAGGGAATTCACAAAAACCTCCATCAGAGTTCCCAGCTTGCAGCCTGCCTTACAGAATTTGGGCTTGTGCATCGCAACAGTGACGTGAGACAATTTTATAAAATCTCATAACATTTACAGATACCTCCAGTTGGTTCTGTTTCTCTAGAGAACCCTGACCAATACAACCCCATTGCATTTTTCCCCATTTGCTCCCTTTTATCCTTTTCTATAATTTTTAATTTTTATTTTTAAATAAGCTTTAGAAAACATAAATGATACATAAAAATATAGGGAATTCCCGTATGCCCTATCCCCTCCCCCTCCTACATTTTCTCACATTAACAACATCCTTCATTAGTGTAGTACATTTGTTACTATTGATGAGCACATATTGAAGCATTGCTACTACTGTGGACTAAAGTTTACATTATAGATTACACTCTGTCCCATACAATTTTTCAGGTTATGACAAAATATATAATGGACTGTATCCATCATTGCAATGTCATGCAGGACAATTCCAAAGTCTTAAAAATGCTCCCATATTACACCTATTCTTCCCTCTCCCTCCTCTCATAACCTCTGGTGACCACTGCCTTTATATCACTGATAAAAGCTCTTCCATTACTAGAATAATAATATCTATAATAGAATAATAATGTCTACTTTAGTACATTGTTCATTCCCTAGTCTTGAGGGTTTTGGAATGGTGATGCTTTTTTGTTTGTTTTCTCTCTGTCATGTCACTTCAGCCTGGGCATGACATGATCACAGAACTGAATGGTTTCTAGCCATAGGACCCAAAAAGAGGAATTTCAGGGAACCAGAAATGCTCAGAATGATCACAGAATGAGGTGTTCAGGAAAGTGGCCTCATAAAGTTGTTTGAACTCCTGGGCTCATCCCCAATCTATGCATTCTTGGACTTGAACTTAATTACTATACCAAAGACTTTGATACTGATCTAATGCTTTGATTTTACACAGATGTCAGATGAAACACTGAGTGGTGTATATGTGAGACAAATCTGAATGGCACTGCAAGGCTATGAAAACTGAACACAGCACACAGACAGTGAGTTGGAACTTGCAACATGAACATACACATTGCTTGTCAAAAAAAAAAAAAAAATCAAGATTCTCCATAAGATTTAAATAAGACCCTGGGGCTCAAAACATAATGTTCACAATAGCCAGAATACAACTGAAAATTATTTGGAAAGTGAAAAATCAAGAATATCTCAACTCATACTGATAAAGGAAATTGTGGGCCTCAAAGATGATGTGACATAGATGTTTGAATTATCTGAGTATATCTTTAAAACAGCTGTTATAAAAATGTAAATGACCTGTCATAAACACTCTTGTCATAAATTAAAATAGAGTATCATAAAATAAATAGAAGATATAAATAACAAAATGGAAATTTTAGAATTAAAAAAATACAATAAGAGAAATAAAAATGTACTGTAAGGACTCAAGAATAGAATGGAGATTACAGCAAAAAGATTCAGTGAGCTTGAAGTCAGAGCAATAAAAATTGCACAACTTGAACAACAGAGGGAAAATATTAAACAATGAAGAGAGCTTCATGTCCTGTTCAATAACAGCAGGTCTGATGTTAGTGTCATAAGAGAGCCAGAAGAACAGAAGAAAGAATGAAAGACTAGAAAAATATTGAAATAATTGCTGAAAACTTCTCAAGTTTGTCAAATAACATGAACCTAAGATTCAAGAAGATGAGGGAACCCTTAACAGGATTAACAGGATAAGCCCAAAGAAATCCATGCCTAGAAATATCATATCAAACCATTGATAGCTAAAAACAAAGAAAAAGTATTGAAAGAAGTAAGAAATAAGAAAACAAAGAGGTCAGAAAAAAGTAGCTCATATTTAAATTATTAAAATATCTTTTATGAATGGAGAAATAAAAACATTCCCAGATAAAATAAAAACTAAGACAAATAATAGCCATCAGACCAGCTCTAAAAGAATTACTAAAATAATTTCCTCAGACAAGGGGAGAAGATACCAGAAAGAAACAGAATATCAGAAACAAAGGAAGTACAACAAAAAATGTTGAACATTTGTGTAAATATAAAATACTATTCTTCTTCTCTTGAGTTCTTTAAAATATGCTTGATATTTCAAAACAGAATTATACAATTGTCTGCATGGTTTTTCAATGTATATAGATGTAATATATGACAACTGTAGCATAAAGAGAGGATGGTAGAAGAAAATACAAAATTCTAACATTTTTCCATTCAAACTAAAGTAGTAAAATATCAGTTGTAGATTGTTAAAAAATTAATGCTTTTAGTGCAATCACTAAAAAATATAAAAGTCAAAATCACAATACATAAAATAAAATACTTTAAAAAGTCAAAGTAATTTAAAAAGAATGCAAGATAGGGAAACAGGGGAAAGAAACATAAAAGCTACAATGAGAAATAATAAACTAATAGAATTAAACATATACATATAAATAATTGCATTTAATATAGGGTCTAGACATACCAATAAAAAAGATTGTCAGATGGAAGGGGGAGAAATATATAGTCCAACTATGTGGATTCTACAAGAATTATATAAATCCAGAATTATATTTGGTGACTTCAATATTCCTTTTTAAGTAATATACAGGAGTAATAGAAAATCAGAAAGGATATAGAAGGACTAAAAATACCATCAACCAACAAGATCTAATTGACTTTTCTAGAACATTTCATGCAATGGCAGAATAGATATTATTTGCAATTGCTCATGAAAACTTAACTTTGATAGCCAGCATTTTAGGCCGTAAATAAATCTTAATTCTTTCAAAATTAGCATCATATAAAATATTTAATCTGAGCACAACTAAATTAAATTATACATTTTAAAAGATGCAGTTTTTGTAACATTTATGTAATCTAAAGTATTATTTTAATTTTTAAAAATTATTTTAAAAAAAGATGTCTGAAAACTATCCAAATATTAGAAAACTAAAAAACCTAAGTCTACCTAACTTTCAAAAAGAAAGTTTCAAGGGAATTTAGAAACTATTTTGACCAGAATTGGGATTTTATAAGGTCCCCCACAAAAGACATGTTCAAGTTTTAATCTTCAAGGTCCATTTGTAAATTGGACCTTTTGAAAATGTTATTTTTAGTTAAGTTTTGTCTAAATTGAATCTGGATCTATCTTTATCTATAGAAATAGAGTTCATATACAGAAAGGAAATTAGGATGTAGTCAGAGAAAGCCATAGGAAGAAGCCAGAAGTCAGCAGAAACCAGAAGAAGAGAAAAAAGTAGAGAGAGATTGCCGTGCGACAGAAAAGTGCTGAATGCTACATACTCTAAGAGAAAGCAAGCCCTGCCAAATACCTTAATGTTGGACTTCTAGCCTTCCAAGTCTTGAGAAAATAAGTCCCCAATGCTTAAGCCAACCTATTGTGTGGTTTATACGTTATCAACCTTGGAAAACTAAGGCAAGAATGAAAATGAAAATACATCATATCAAAATTTGTGGGAGACAGATAAAGCAGAAATGTAAAGGGAAATTTAGAGCATTAAATGTTTATACTGAAAAGAAGAAAAGTCGCAATTCAGTAATCTAAGCTTCCATCTCAAGAAACAAGGAAGAAAGAGAAAATTAGACCCAACAAAGTAGAAGGAAAGATTACATGAGAAAGTCATTGAAATAGAAAACAAACAGAAAACATCAACAAAACCAAGTGCTGGATCTTTGAAAAGATAAAAAAAAAACCTGATATACCTCTATCCAGACAGAAGAAAGGGAGGGGGGTGGGGAGAACACAAATAACCAATATCACAATATCAGGAAGGGATCATAACTACATACCCTACAATCATTAAAAGGGAAGTAAGTGGATACTACAAACAACTCAGCACAATAAAGTTGAAAAATTTGATGAAATAAAATTCCTTGAAAGACAACAAATTTCTGAAACTCATTCCATAGTGAATGATAGCCTGAATAGTTCTATATTGGTTAAAGAAATTGAAGTTTAAAAAACTGTCCAGAAAAGAAAACTATAGGCTCAATGTTTTCATGAGTAAATTGTAACAAACATTTAAGTGAGAAATAATGCCAGTTTAAATAATCTCTTCCAAAAAGTAGACAGGTGTGGAAGTCCCCAATCATTATATAAGGCCAAGTTTCACAAAGATACTAAAACTAGACAAAGTAATAAAAAAATATAGATTATACAAACATTCTCAAAGAAATATAACATCTAGAAATACTTAGGAAAAATAATACAACATATCCAAATGGGATTTAACTTCAGAATGCAAAACTCCTACAATATTTGAAAATTAATCTGTTTACTTCAACATATGAGCAAATCGGAGGAGAAAAACCATATCATTATCTCAATAGAAGCAGAAAGAGCAGTTGAGAAAACCCATCACCCTCTTATGATAAAAGCACTCAACAAAGGAACTTCCTCAACCTGATAAAAAACAAAAATCTTAAGCATACTTAAGTGTGAAAGACTGGAAACTTTCCTCCTAAGAGAAGGAACCAGACAAAAATATTAGCCCTTGCCACTTCTATTCAACATTGTACTATATGTTGTAGCTAGGGCAGTTAGGCAAGAAAATTAAATAAAAGGCATCAGATTGGAAAGGAAGAAGGAAAAATTGTCTCTATTCACTGGTGACATGACCATGTACATAGAAAAATCCTAAGGAATCTGCTAAAAGAAAAATTATTAGAACTAGTAAACCATTTCAGCAAAGTTACAAATATATACAATCCACATGCAAAAATCAATTGGATATTTATACACTAGAAATTAACATTCTAAAATGAAATTGAGAAAACAAGTTCATTTATAATAGCTTCAAGAAATAAAATACATAGGAATAAATTTAACAAAATAAGTGCAACACATACCTGAAACTACAAACCATTGTTTAATGAAATTAAAGAAGATATAAATAAATGGAAAGACATCCATATTTGTGGATCAAAGGACTTAATATGATTAAGATGACTATACTTCCCAACTTGATCCAGTCCTTAATAAAATTCCAGCTGGCTTCTTTGTAGACATTGATGAGCAGATTTTAAAAAATCTTATTAAGAAGGGATCCAGAATTGTCAAAGCAATCTTGAAAAAGAAGAAAAAATTTGGAAGACTCACATTTCATGATTTCAAAACTTACTGTAAAACAACAGTAAACAATACAATAGATTGACATAAAAATCAATGGAATAAAATTGATAATACTGAAATAAACCCACATATCTATGCCTAATTCATTTTCAGCAAGGGTGAAAAGACCAGTCAATGGAGAAAGAATAGTCTTTTCAACAAATATTGCTGGGACAACTGGATACTTACATGAAGAAAGTGAAGTTGGACCCATATGTCATACACTATATAAAATTAATTCAAAATGGATCAGAGAACCAAGTGAAAGAGTCAAAACTATAGAACTCTCAGAGGAAATCATAAGGAAAATATTCATGACCTCTGATTTGGCAATGGATTTTTAGATAAGACACCAAAAGCACAAAAGTAAATAATTGATAAATTGGACTTATTAAAAAAAAAAATTCTGTGCTTCAATGGACACTATCAAAAAAGTAAAACAAAACAAAAACAAAGACAAAAACAACCACCAAGTAGGAGAAAATATTTGCAAATCATGTATCAAATAAGGAACTTGTATCTATATAAAGAACACTTACAACTAAATAATAAAAAGACAAATAACCCACAAAAAATGGACTAAGGATGTGAATAAACATTTTTCCAAAGAAAATATTCAAATGGCCGATAAGCACATTAAAAGAAGCTTGATATTATTTGTCATCTTGCAAATTCAAAATACTACTTCACACCCAGGAGAATGGCTATGATCAAAAAATCAGTTAACAACAAGTGTTGGTGAGAAAGTGGAGAAATAGTAAACTCATAGATTGTTAGTGGGAATGAAAATGTTCCAGCTACTTGGAAACATTCTGGCAGTTGCTCAAAAATCTAAACATAGTGTTACTATGCCACCTAGCAATTCCACTCCTAGGTATATACTTGAGAAAAATGAAAACACATTTCCATGCAAAAGCTTGTACATGAATGTTCATAGCACCATTATTAATAATAGCCAAAAGGTGGAAACAACCCATGTGCTGATTAACTGATGAATGTGAGATACTCATAAAATGGACTATCATTTGTCCATAAAAAGAAATTAAATACTTATACATGCTGCAACTTGGATGGGCCTTAAAAACATTGTTCTTAGTGAAAAAACCACTTATAAAGAGCAACATATATATTTCCACTTATAGATAATAGGTAAATAGAGAGAAAAAAAAGTAGATTAGTGGTTGCTTAGGGCTGGGAAGGGGAAAAATGAGTGGATTGAGAGGTGATAACTAAAGGGTAGGGTGTTGATTTTTTTTTTTTAGGTGATAAAACTAATCTAAAATTGATTATGGTGATGGTTGCACAACTCTTTGAAGATATTAAAAATAATTGGATTGTTTACTTTAAATGGATGAGTTGTGCAGTATGTGAATTATATCTCAGTAAGTGTTAAAAAACAAAACTATATTCAAAGAAGACATGAATACTTGCATAGAAAATCCCAACTGATCTATAAAAAAATGTCTTTAGAATTAATGTTTGGTTTTAAGGTTTTAGGAAGATCAATACACAAAAGTCAATTGATCAAATAGACTTGACACCCTATCAAACATCAGTAGGCCATATGTATTAGTCAACCAAAGGGGTGCGGATGCAAAATACCAGAAATCTGCTGGCTTTTATAAAGGGTATTTATTTGGGGGAGAAGATTACAGTTACCAGGCCATAAAGCACAAGTTACTTTCCTAACCAAAGTCTGTTACCATATGTTGGAACAAGATGGCTGTTGACGTCTGCCAAGGGTTCAGGCTTCCTGTGTTCCTCTCTTCCCGGGGCTCGTTTCTCTCTGGGCTCAGCTGCTGTGCTCTCTCCACAAAGCCAGCTATAGACTATCAGGCAAATGGCTCATCTCTCTTCCCGGGGCGTTTGTTGTAGACTAATCGAGCCTTTTCTCTGCTCTTCTGTGTGCTTACTTCCCAGGCTCCAGCATTAAAACTCCAACCTCCCTTCTCTGTGGTGTCGCTTCTCTGTGAGTCTCCACCCACCAAGGGGGTGGAGATGCAACATCTTACTGACGTGGCACAATCAAAGCCCCAATCATTATCTAATGAAGTAAAAGTAAAACCTCTGAAACCAGTACACTCTAATATGCCCAGATGAAAAGACCAGTTTACAAACATAGCCCAATATTTCTTTTTGAAATTCATCAATAATATCAAACTGCTACACCATAAATGTAAGGGTTTATTTCTGGACTCTCAATTTGATTCCATTGGTCTATATGTCTGTCCTTGTGCCAGTACTGTGCTGCTTTGATTATATAGATTACTATAATGAAAGTTTTTTTTTAACCATAGGACTACACAACACACATGCTGAACACCAATGTAAACTATGAATTATACATAATACAACAATTATAATAGTATTCTTTCATCAATTGTAACAAAAATACCATGCTAATGCAAAGTGGTAATATGAGGGGGGTATTTGGGAACTCTGTATTTTCTGCATGATTTTTCTCCAAACCTCCATCTTTCTAATAAAAATAATATTATATTTAAAATGCCAATTGAAATCCCATCTATTAACAAAAAAGTAAATAATATAGAAACAAAATGATTAGAAGTATTTCAAATAGCACTAGCATAAAGAACCATCTAATACTGAAATTAAATAAATAAACAGAACTATTTAAAATAACACCAATAAAATAGGTATAAATCTAAAAACAAATATGTACTGGATCTGAATGCTAAAAACTATACAACACTGATGAAAAATAATCAAGTCTGGGATAAATTGAGAAATATACTTTTTTCATGGATTTAAAAGCTTATTAAGATATCAAATACCCCAAACTGATATTTAGCTCAATACTTGTTCAATCAAAATTCCAGCAGGATATTTATAGATATTGACAAAATCATCTAAAAATTTATTTGGAAAGGCAAAGTAAGTAGAATAGAAATCAGGTTTTTAAAAATTTAACAATTTTTGAGAACTCACACTACCTGATTGCAAGATTTACTAAAATGGTACAGTTATCAAGAAAGTATGGTTTTGGTGAAAGAGTAGATATACAGATATACAGAACAGAATAGAGTGTCCAGATATAGACTCACACAGTATGACTGATTTTTGGCAGAGATGCAAAGGCATTTAATGGAGAAAGAATTGTCTGCCCTTTCTATGGTGTCTAGATGTCACTAGAGACCCCAAAAGTCCTCCTGCTTGGGACAGTTTACTATGGCAGTCAATAAGATCCTGCTGAGATATGTATAAGCATAACTTCTGGAATGACCTCTCAACACACTTTCAAATCTCTTAACCATAAAAGTTCATTTGTATTTAATATTTCTCCCTTTAGATCAAGGTCTCTTTCCAGATGCATTGCTGATTGGTGCTTGGTAATAATCTCTCAATGCCAGGGAGGCTCATCCTGGGAGTCACATCCCATGGTGGGGAGGATGAGTTTGGCTTAAAAAGAAGCTACAGCAAATAACATATTTGACAAAGACCTTCCATCCAGAATATATAAAAACCAACCCAATTTAAAAAATAATATGCTAAAGATTTCAAACACTGCAACAAAAAAAAGACAATTTGAATGGGGAAAAACCCTGACAATAATAAGTACTGACAAGGATGTGAAGTAACTAGAACTCTCATGTTTATTAGTAGGAAGGCAAAATAGTAAAACCACTTTGGAGGACAGTTAGGCAATTTCATATGAGGTTAAATGTACATTTACTATATGATAAAGGAATCCTACCCTTAAGTTTTTACTTAAGAGAAATGAAAACTATGTTCATTTAAAAACATGTATACAAATGTTCATATATTATAAACTTATGCATAAAGTTTATTATCACCCCAAACTAGAAGTAACCTAAATGCCCTTCAAATGGTTAAAAGATAAACAACCTATGGTCTGTCCATTCAATGGAATGCTACTTAGCTTTACAATAAAATATTACAAATTATTAAAATTTGTAGAAATTAACAAAATTGAAATAAAAAACTAAATGGAAGTTCAAAAATCTTTAACCTGAATATTAAAAAGCACACAAAATTATTCTTAGGTTTTAAGAAGTTAAATAATTACAAACTACTTTGACTATAATGTCAAGGTTAGTTCTACAGTGGAAAGAAGCAAAAGTAGTTTTCTAAGGAAAAATAATAGCATAAATTATGTTTGTTGAAATGGCTGTGAACATTTGAGTAAAAGCTCCCAAGTCAAGAGTTTAGAAAAATAACGAACCTCATAAAGACGAAGCACATAATAAAGTAGTTACAGTAAACAATGCCAAAGAACAACAATAAATAAAGATAATTGGTAAGATCAAATCCAATACTTGGAAGAACAATGAAAGCCATAATTTGGTTATTATGGAGGAAAGGAAAAATTAGACAAGGTACCAATAGCACCGATTTGAAAGGACTCAGCCATAGGCACAGAGGAGATTTAAATAAACTTTCTATTAAACATTTGGGTACTTAGATGAAATGGACAATAGTTCCAAGAAATTAAAAAATATCCAACTAGAACTGAGAAAAGTTGGTAAGGTAAACAATAGAAGAAATTAACATACAAGTTAATGATTTCCTGTTGTAAAGTCAGGGTTGCACTATCAGTTTCATTAGCAGGACCAAGTCTTAAGATCTTTATAAAGCAAAGCTTCAATGCCAACAAAAGTCCCATTGGGAAAGGATCACACTTGTGTAGTAATGTTTCAGTTTTGCCCAATGGGAAAATTAACTTGTCAGGAAACACGACATGGTGAGGCAGATATATAAACAAATTTAAGTTTCAAGACCTAAGTGCAAAAAGGTAATGATGACTGAATAGATTTTAAAGGATGTTAGGACTTTTCCAAGACTGAAGAGAGAGGGAAATTAACCTTCCAGGCCGAAAGAATACTTTTGTGCAGTTACGAAGGCGTTAAGTTGTGGGACTGGCCTAGGGAACGCAGTTGGTCACCATGGCTGAAGCCCAAGTTGTGTGTTGGAGAACTGGTGAAAGCAGAAGCTGCCTAAGAGACTGGATAAGGTCACTCCCACTTGGATTGTTTCCCACAAGAAAAGGGTGCCAATGAAGGTTTTAAAGCAGGGAAAGCAACAAGCTTGGACTCGTATTTTAGACAAGAAACCTTGTTATCCATAGACTTTGGATTAGAGGAAAAATGGAGGAACGGTGACAAGTTGATTTATAGCCTGATAAAGTGTAGATAAAGCAGGACTATTTACTTACTTACTTCTAAACATCTAATACTATTTGAATGTAGTTTATCAGAGTTAATTTCTCTGCTTTTAAAATTAACTTTAGTTAATTATCCTACATTTGCCATTAGCATAATTCAATCTAATTGCATGTTTAATGTAAACAGCTCTAATCACATAATTTGTATGTCTTAATGACATAATTAGATGATGCACAATTATAATGATGTCATAAAATCTTTATAAGCAATGGTTAAACATAAGCCTACCACACAGCAAGGATGTGCCCCTTGGGGTCACAGACTATGGGAAGTAGAAGGACCATATATTGTTTAATTCAACTCACTCATTTAAAAAGCAGCATTTTACCAAAGGGTATGGAATGGGCATACCATCTTCTTAAATTCATTTTCACCTCTATACATTGAATGGATTGAATGTGATTAAAGATAAAAGGGAAAAAAGACCTTCATGAAATACACTAGTCCTATGAAAGGAGAGAAATTTCTTGAGATTAAAAACTAGAGTGTTGCACAGGACAATTCCAAGCTCATTTTATTTATTCAGTCATGTTTCCTCCTGACATTTACCAGAAATCCACATCTACTAGGACTTTGAACCCATATTTGCTTGACCACAGAACACTAGATCTGAATCAATATATTGTACAGCATCTCATGACTATGACCTGATCTACAACAATAAAAGGGGAAATAAATATGAATCACACTTTACAATGCAGCATATTCTATAACAATATTGCAAAGAACAAAACTGATGGTATCAAGGAATAAATCCTGAATTCTGCTTTAAGGAATTTGGGAAAGCTTTGTAGAAGGGATAATAAGTGAGTTATCTCTTCAAGAAGAAGTGGGAATTTAACAGATAGAGAAGAGGAGAAAGGCAATTATGTCAGAGGCAACAATTGTTCAAAGATAAATTATTGTTACAAAGCCTAATGTGCCTGAGTGCCACAAGAGGATTTATGTGGATAGAATGATGATGTTGGACATTTAGTTTGAGGCTAGAATAAAAAGACACCTTTGCCATATTAAGAGTTTGAAGTTTGCTTTAGACACAATGAAAAATTGAAAAAGGCATTTAAATCTAGAGAGCTATATGATCAGAATTGTGTTTTAGCCTAACTCTGGGGACAGTCTGAGGGAGCTTAGGTACAGAACGCTAGTTGCAAAGGAGTGAGGTTTTTTGTTTTTTTTTTAATTGTTTAAACAAGAGAGGGGTGTGAACTAAGGAGATGGAAATGGAAATGAATATGTAAAATATATGCATGTGGCAATGATATTATGGATATAATAACATAGATAGAAATAGAGATCAAATTATGACTTAACAGCACAATGTTTGGGGAATAATAATGGTAAAAAACAGGAAAGAATTGCAGACCATTTTTATGATTGAGTAGATGGTAATGTCAATAACCAAGCTAAGAAATAGGGTGATAAAAACAGTCTTGAGAGTAAAGAGAATAATTTTCTTATGCATCTTTTGAAAATGTGGTCTAGCTAAGAACAACTAGGCGATATTTTTCAAACTTTAAAACTCCATTTTAGTTGCATTGTCAGAATTTTTGTTAAATCTTATCATCCGTACTACAATTTACTTAATTCTTAACTTTAAATTGATTTTTTTATCTACTTATATTTATTTTAAAAAGAAAACCTTGTACACGTGTCATTAATAAATAAAAGTAGCATCAATTGTCCTAAATAAGAGTAATCATAAAAATAGCACAGTTAAACAATCTTAGAATTTCAAATTAAATATAAACATATGCAAATTATTATGAAGTAAAAAAAATACAACTTTGTGCAGTAGAATGGTTTCCTCACAAGGAAGAAAACTCTTGAAAAAGTGATATTCGGCTTAGTCTTGCTTGGTTTCAAATGAAGATGAGGTGCTATGCCCAAAAATGATTCTAATAATTAGTTCTGAATTTCACTGACACTGAGAAAATATATTCATATGTTTATAAGGTCAGAAAGGGTGACATCATTAGCCAGATATTGATTTAAATTTTTACTAGTGTTTGGGACTTCTTTGAGGAAGAAGCACATGGGATATAACTCTGAGTCTGCCTTTACCCTCTCCTTAGGAAAAAGGATTTCAAGAAACTTACTAAGGCAAAACCACTTCCCTTTCTTCTCCTTCACATCCCAGAGCTTCCTAGGCTCTACTGGACTCAATGATAGCCCTGGGGATAAGACATGTTCTAGAACAGGGCTTCTTAACCTTTTTTGTTCAACAGTCCCCTTTGCCAGTCAAGTGAAAACTACTGACCCCTTACTAAGTCCACACTATACTGTGTAATATTTAATAAATATATCACACCCATACCAACACGTCCCCACAAGAATAATGTGTTTTTGAATTTCATTGCAAGCTCACAGACCCCTTGTTAAGAATCCCTTGTCTAGAAGTATGAGCTGGCTTTATGCTGCCTATGCCTAGTGCAGCCCCAAGTCACAGAAGAGTGTGGGAGTTCAGAGCAGTCCCTGAAAACATGAGCATTATCACAACCCAACCCTGTCTTGGAAGACACTACCAGAATCAAGACCACAGCTGGAGTCTTAAGGGGAGAAACCCAAGTTTGCAGATGCTTCAACAAGCTCAGCAAAAGACCTAAAATCATCTCCAAAATCACCAGCAATGTTGCTACCACCTCTAGGGAAATCCTGCAGCTACTAGAAATGAGATTAGAACTAAGAGAAAGGTGGCATTTAGTTGTGAAGAACTAGGCAGCCTAGATATCAGGTAGTAACTACAATTGTGAGAATGAAATAATGAAGATCTTGAACACATCTCATTACCTAGCCTCTCTTTTCTCTCTCTGAATGAAAGCCAGGTATGTGTTATCATGTTTAATCAAGGGTAATTTTCATTATATCACTGATTGTATTTCACTATACTACATGTATCTGATTTCATTTATTTGCTCTGTAAGGCAGGTATATGTCTATGTGTGTGTGTGTATCCATGGGTAAGTGGGGCTGTTCTTTCACTAGAAATTGATATCTGTGAATTAAAACCAATAAAATTTGTTTTCTAAACAAGTCAGAGTACAAATGCCAAGTGTAAATATCTTTTTGGAATCGCAATGTTTCAAATTAGAATGCCATTTTTAAAAAATATTTATGTACAATCATATTATGAAAATATTTACCTAGAGACTGGGTTTTTTTGGACATGGGGAATTTACATTGATCTCACAGGACTCCAAAAAGAAACACTGATATTTAGAAAATGTACAGTATTTCCATTAAGTAGTGTATCTTTGAGGTTCTTTTGGAAGTAGTACTTATTATTGGTTCAAATTCTTGATTTTTATAAAATAACTGATCATATATCAATTTAATTTTCCTACTCTTTCCTAGTGAACTGTTCCATTTTCTTTGGAAAATCACATAATTTACATTATAAATATGTATATTTCATATATTTCATATATGATTTATCTGTAAATAAACATATGGGAAATTAGGGGTCAGCATAAAATGAGGTATGAATTATAGTCATAAGAATTATGATGGTTAACTAACTCTACTTTCTTCTTTCATTATTGTTTGAATTAATGATGGCATCAATATTTTTATTCACTAGAATTTTCTTTTCACAAAATTTGTCATGTTGTATTTTTATATCTTATTTTTGTGGAATTTTTCTAGAAAAAAACAATGTATAAACAAATATAAAAACAAATAAAAATGTAAGAGAAAAACATAAATTGGAGAGCAAAAATAGCATGAACTTCAATTTATATGGGAATAGCAGAGTTGACTCTGAAGCCTACACAAAATAGAGAATTAGATGGGAATTTTAGGGACAAGAGGAAATTGTGGAAGAGTTAGTGGTGGCTAAGAATGAATAACATAATGTTAGTGTCCAAAAGAAGAAGGCCCCAATCTGAAAGAAGAATCACTGAGAACAGGCTTGACACCTGGTGGATCAGAGCATTGGATATAGGAAAGTCAAAGGAAGAGGCTTTGAGGGCACCTTGCTTGAAAGGCGCAAATTCTTAATGAGGAGGCTCTTTTCTGGAGGAAGTAGCGCTTAGAGGTGTGGCAGTTAAATGAATGCAGGTAGTGGCTAAAGATAAGGGTCCTACTGAAACAAGGTTCAAGAATCCGAAGACAGATTTCTTTTTTTAAATTCATTTTTTCAAAGCTACACTTCACTGTAGTGACTGGAAGGGGCATCCTTGAACTCAGTAACTTAGCAACTCACCCAACCACTCCCCTACCCAGTCCTAGGATCATATCCTAATACTAGTCCAGGAAATTCCAAAGCAAATAATGAAACACGGGGGTGGGGGTGGGGGTGGGGGAAGCTAGCATTCACATCTATTAGTATAAGAAAAAAAATATTAAGTGCTCTGGCAAAACTACATAGAGATGAAGACAAAGTGGGATTAAAAAGGGAAAGAAAAAGGGAAAAGCAATACCTGTTGTCCATTGGGCATCCTGTAATTCAAGATTTATTTTCAGAATGATTTTTTAAATTTCTTTCAATTTCTTTCCTGATTTTGATCAGCTCCTTATTCACAGCTTCCTTTTTTCTCTCCAATTTTACTCTGTCATTGGATTTTTGATTCATAGTGTTATTTCATATGTACAAATTGTACAACTGTGGTCAAATTTCTTCTATTTCATTGTTTTCTTCTGTATATGTGTGTGTTTCCATTGGCTAAGTTTTGAGTTTTATTTTCTTTACAGAATAGTCACACTTTCCTTGCTTAAGTATGTTATAAAGTTTCTTTAAATATTGCCCTGAATATATGTTGCTGTCAAGATGTATGAAGACAATTTTTCTTGCCTTTATAAATGATTTTATTTTCTGTCTTTCTTTTCATTGTCATTTTTTGTCTTTCTTTGTCTATTTAGTGTTATTCTGGGTCAATTTTCTCAATTACTGTAAACAGTGGAGGCTTTCAATACAATTAATCAGGTCCTTTTTAATATCAAGAATTTTTTAAAATTATAATTGTAAATTTCAGTTCTGATCCATGTTAAGTTTTATATTTTTAGGCAATTATATGTATTTTGGAACTTTTTACCTATCTTCTCTTTTCTTTTACTGTGATTTTTTTCTACTTTTTTCATTTTATATTCTTGTTTTTTTTTAATTTTTATTCAATTCAGAGGCAAGATTAAAAGCAAAATAGGGACATAGGTGGAAGAGTAATATAAATATTTTATTTGGTCATAATTTATACATATGCATTAAATACATACACCAATCAAAATTAAGGATTTAGGATAATAAAGCTACCAACTCAAAATGGTAACAACAAAAAAGCAGGAAGAAGGAAAGAATAAAGATGAAAATAGAAATGATTGACAGAAAAGGACAATGAGGTTAAAAACATTAAATGAGTGAGTTAATTCTTAAAAAAAAAAATAAATGAACCACGAATTACATAAATTTTAAAAAAGAGAAAGCACAAATATATAAATTAAGAAGTTAAAAGTAGGAAATAACTATTTAAACAAAAAAAAAGGAAATAAGTTGTGCAAATAAATTAAAATAAAGTTGAAAATCCAGATGAATTGGATACCTGTTTAGAATGCATAAAACCCAATAGAGACTAATGTCTATAAAAGAAATAGAGAAAGTTGACCAAGAGCTGCCTCTCTCCTTTTTCCACTCTTCACCCAAATGACCGATTCCTGATAGTTTTGGGGAATTCTATCAAACATCCAAAACTTAGAGAGTTCCACTGATACTTAAACTATTTCAGTGAATGGAAACATAAGGAAAAAGTTGTGGAACAAATATAAATTGATACCAAATACTAATGAAAGTGGTACAAAAGGAAGAAAACTACTACTTCTGAATATTAATACAAAAATAAAAAAGTATTTACAAATGAAATCAAACATATATTACAAAGATAATGCATTAACACCAAGTGGGGTTTATTTCCCAAATGTAAGAAGTGAATTTAAGTTTCTTAAATGCAGAATGCCATTAATATGATCTCATCATAATAGATTTAAGAAATAAAATCATAAAATCACTTCTATAGATTCCAGAAAAACCTCAACATATATTTATTATTAAAACCTTCAATACCATCAATGGATACATCATTAATATGAATATATACATACATACTCACTCACATGCAAAACACACATAAACTCTTAGAAAAAAATATATTGGAAATCTTCATAATTTGGATTTGGTAGTAATTTCTTAGATCAAAGAAGACACAAACAACAAAAGAAATAATAGATAATATGGACTTGATCAAAATTAAAAATTTTTGTACATCAAAGGACATTATCAAGAAAGTGAAAAGACAAGCTACAGATGAAGGAAAATAATTGTTACCCATATATCTAATAAGTGTCTGATACCTAGAATATATAAAGAACTGCTACAACTCAACATCCAAGAGACATGACCTAATTATAAAATCAGCAGAGGACTTAAATCAACACTTCTCCCTAGAAGACATACAAATGGCCAATAATCACATGAAAAGATGCTCAACATCTTTGGTCATCAGAGAAATGCAAATCAAATCCACAATGAAATACCACTTCATACCTCCTAGGTTGGCTATTATATAAAAAAACAAAAACAATGTTTATCAAGGATGCAGAGAAAATGGAACCCTTACACATTGTTGGTGGGATTGTAAAATGGTGCAGCCAATGTGGAAATCAGTTTGACAGTTCCTCAGAAAGTTGAACTCAGACTTCCTTCCTATATGACCTGACAATCCCAATCTTGGTATATGCCCCAAAGAATTAAAAGCAGGGACTCAAATAGATACTTGCACGCTAATGTTCATATTAGTATTATTCACAAGGGAAACAACCTGTGATGGTTAAGTTCATGTTTCAATTTGGCTAGGTAATGGTGTTTAGTTGTTTAGTCAAGCAATCCCTGATCTGATTATTATTGTGTAGGTATTTCATGGCTTTGAATCATTAGTCAGTTTATTCTATCCATGGTTCATTACCTCTACAATCAACAAAGGAGATTTTCTTCAACAACGATAAAGGTCTCCATATCCAATGAGTTGAAGTCTTTAAAGGGAGAACTGATGAGTTCAGCAGTCAAAAAGAATTATTTCTATCTCTACTCCAGAGAGCCAACTTCTGGGGAATTCATTATCACCTTCATTGGGTTTGCCAACTTGGGGCTTCTCCTGATCGATTCTGTTTCTCTAGAGAATCCTGACTAATACACTGTTTATTTACTGGATAAACAAAATGTGGTATATACACAAAATGGAATATTATTTAGCTGTAAAAAGGAATAAAGTTGTGACACATTCAACAACATGGATGAATCCTGAAGGCATCATGTTGCATGAAATAAGTCAGAAACAAAAAGACAAATATGGTATGATTTTGCTTATATGAATCACCTGAAATAAACAACTCCATGGGGACAGATAGTAGATTACCTATGTCCAAGGGATATGAACTAAGGAGGAGGAAGAATTATTGCTTAATGCTTGCAGAGTTTCTGTTTGACACAATGAATCATTTTGGGTAAAGATGTTGGTGATGGTAGTACAATTTTTGAATGTACTTAATACCACTGAATTGTACAATTGGAAGTGGTTAAAATGGGAAATTTTGAGATATATATATGATAATAAAATTTTTGAATAACTAGTATCTTATTGAATAAAGTCATCCTTCATTCCCCATTTAATCTGAAGTGACTATGACTACTGTTTTATAAAATGGTTATGTCAGTATTAGTAAAAGCTGTAAAAACAAAGAAAAATCAATTAGAGGCCTAAGGATTGGAAATGGAATATTCAGTGATTCTATTTGCATTTGATAAGTTTGCATATCTGTAAAACCCAAGAACAGTGATTTAAATAAAAGCAACTACAAATAATAAAAGAATTAAGTACAGTAGAAGGATATAGAATTAATCCGATTTAAAAGAAATCTCAAAAAGATAAAATGCTGAGGTTTAAATTTAACAAAAAATATGAAAAACTGTTAGGAGGATAAGTGTAAAAAAAATCTTGATATAAGAATATATATACTGATATTTAAGATATAAAAGAATTCTTCAAGAATTTCAATGACAAAACACATTCTTAGATAGAGACAGATTCATCATCAGTTCTCCAAGTTGATATATAAGACTAACATGAATTCAATAAAAAGAACAATAAGTCTCTCCTATCCCAGCCACACCCCTGGGAGATAGTTTATTTGGTCCTAAAATTCACATGGAAAAATGAACAAGCATTAATTTCCAAGCAAAACCCTTACTAAGAAGAGTATTGGGGAGTGCTAATCCTACCATATATTAAAACATACTTTAAAAGCTTCCATATCCAAAATGACGAATAACGTAGTTTTGCACAGACAATCCAATGTACAGAATAATGAGATCAGAAATAGACACAATGAATATGGGAAGCCAAAATCATAACAAACATCTAGTTTTCAGAACAAAAAGTTTTTTTTAAATCCTTGATTCAAACTGAAAATGATTTCTGAAACTTACACATTTTAAGCACTTACTAATCTCTTTTCCATTCTGTCTTTTCTTAGGTCTGAAAGCAGAAAATTCTCCTTTGAAATCATTTAAAATATGTATTTTTTTTCCTTTTAAATGGAAAGAATGAGGATGCTTCAATGAACACTGAAAGTCCAGTTAGCTTCACCAGTGACTGCTGTGCAGCTACAGATAAGTGATTACCCTTCAATATACTGAGATGAGAATCTTAATCATTAATAAAATTTGTCAGGTGTAGCAGAATCTTACAAGCTTGCCTAATTCCTCTCATCCTCTTGTTTAAGTAAAATCATCTGGGAATTATGGTTAATTGTTTGTATTAGTAAAATGTGTCTAAATGTAGAATGGTGGGAAATATAACAAAGATATAATTTGCATACTTGCATCCAATAACTAGAGAACAAATAAGATTTGGATGAAAAGCACACACAAAAGGAGATGAGACCTAAGATTCATTAAGATATGAAATGATACTGCTTGGAAATGAAAAGAAAGGAGAAGCAACTAGTTGATCCACAATAGATGAAGGGAAATGAAGCCCTCCTTCTGAGAGTGGGACAAGGTGGACTTGGAGAGAACCCTGAGTAGAAACAACATTCTTTTGTTTTGCAGGTGAATCGATCCAATTTGAGTGTGTGGTAGCACACCCATATAGGAAGACTTTTCCAACACAGGATAAAAATGTGGAAGTGGATCTTAAAATGTATGGAATTTTAATTTTTTTTTGTATATCACATTCATATGAAGCTCAGAAAAAATAGAATTCAACTCATCTGGGAAGTATGGTTTATGATTGAACCATCTGGTTCAGTTTATCCCTCTATTGCTAATCCCTCAATGCTAAGCAGAAATTGTGTTTGCATAATATTAAATTCTATTTGCTAGAATATTACTCTGAAATCATCTCTTTTTATTTGCCTCACGTGAATGTCTATTAAACACTCAAACACTCAAATATTTACTTGAATAAATATGTGTTTTAAAGGTTGTGGTAAGGAAATATATTTTCTATTATTTTTTCAATCAGTTCTTCTCTCTTTCCCATTCTCCTTACCACAGTACTTGATATAGTATCTATGCATAGTAGAAATTATAATATTTAAATTAACCAATTGATTTTTAAGAAACTTATGCATATGCAGAAATTTGCAGCTCCATAAGATAGTTATTTATTTAACCAAAACAGTTGTTGAAAAATTGTAAGTATAAAAAGTACAAATGAGGAATTAAAAGAAAATTACCTAAATTCAATAAACACAAAATTCATTTCCTGCTATTTTCATTCTAAAGTGCCAATAACAAGTTGTAGTTGTTAAGAATGGACAAGTAGGTGCTAAGTATAAAAGTTATTGACAGACTTTAACAGCAACTTTCTAAGAAGTCATTCCCTATGTACTGGAGAGAGCCAAGTTTAAAATTTTGCATGGTTTATCTTAAGAAACTATTGCAGTACAAGCATTACAAGATGAATCAAGAATGAACATATATATATATATATATAGTTTACTATAATCTTATTTTTTTCAAAGGACCAACTTCTGTGTACAAAGTGAGGTTGATCTCATATTAAACTTTCAGGACTTTAATATGAAGGTTTTAATGGCTCTTTTTGTGGTATTTTCTCTAGCAGAAGATGATGATATTGACTTGTTTTATAGAAGCATTTTGTGAAATAATGGCTAAAAATTATTTCCAAATCCTTAGTTCCCATGGGCTCCCACATCAATAACAAAGTTAGATTACAGTTTCACATATCTTGTCTAGGGTTAATTTCTCTGGGAATTATGTTTTTTGAGATTTGAAAAATATTCTTTATATTAGAGTGCATTTGAGAGAAGCTTACTTTGGTTTAATCAAAATAAGATCACCAGTGATATAAAGAATTAAAAATACAAAAGTGTGTGTGTATGTTTGTGTACATGTGCTTTAATGAAGACATTTGTGGGTGTTGATGTATAGGGCTAACATGAAATATACCATAGAGTTTATCAGTCCTTGGGTTTTCCTTGCTAACATAGTTATAAGCATGGATGGCTGCTCAAAATCGAAGAAAAGCAATATTAATTTTAAGATGGGTTTCCTTACATGCATTTGCAATAAACCATTTCTTTTTAGAGATCATAACTTTACGCACTATCAGTATAACACATCATGCCTGGTTTCATCAGCAATTATAAAATGCCATCTTCCAAGATGTGATTAAACTCAGCAAGTTAAAATAGATTCAGTCCACTAAAGCCCTTGACTTAAGCTTTAAGTAAAACTTTTCCTATTGAATGAGTAAAAAAAATTCATTGAAAAGGGCAAAAAGTAGCTAGTTTATTATTTTGCAATATTGTATAGTTAATAGTGCATACTCAGGAAATTTATAAAAGCATAAGGACATGTTTTTTTGCGTTGGTATTATTATTTAACATAAATACAAGATATAATGTATAAATACAGTCTGGAAAGTATATTGTATCAGAATACAGTACTAAAATGTATAGTATAAAGCTACTGTCATCTATTTTTAAACTGAAAAAAGGGTCTTGAAAATATGTCTAATAAGATTTCATGCTCCTGTATCAATTAACACAGTTCTAGGCATCTAGTACCTATGAATATCTGGCAAAGATATTATGATATGATAAAATGATTCTAATTTTTAGACATATCAGAACTACTACAGCTCCCTTGGAAAACTTAATATCCTAAGATGGTAGCTCTAAATGATCATTTTTAAAGTGCCTTGCATAGCAAGAAGATTAAATGACTGTACTTTCTTTATGTAATACTTAATCAGTTTGGATTATCACTAAGAACACAGTTATCTATGAAATTTTTTGAGGTTGAACTTTTTTTTACCAGATATATAGAGAGGAGAAAAGTATACAGGCATTTTCCATTTTTTAATTATTGATGGTGTGTTGTTGAAATTGATCTTATCATTTTGGATTTGCCTCAAGAAACACAATCATATGTGAATTTTCTCCTGTGTGTGTTGTTTTCCCGACCAGAGATATTTACCAGGTTCACCAAGCCAGTATAGAATAGAATGAAAAAAGTTAGAATGAAATTTGAGGATAAACTTTTAGGAGCTTCATATTTAAATTATTTACCATTTAATACATTTCAAATTTAGAGTTTTTAACACTTTTATGTGCAACAAATAAAACCCACCTAATTTTAAAGTCAATTGCCTTTCCTTTTTTGGTAAAATTTAGTTCTAATTTCACAGAATCCTTGTCGTCCTGCTGGTATGCAAATAGTTACTTAGCAGGAATCATTGCCTGATGAAAATTATCATAAATTTTTAATGATCTGATACAAGAATGTTCCATAGAATAAACCTTATAATTTTAGATTTAGAGGGACTCCTGAAATAATTTAGTTAAATTCCCTTGTCTAGCATATAAATATTCTGGAGTCCAGAAATATTAAATTATGTGTTACTGTTAGTTAGAGTCAGTGCTAGGATTAGAACTCAGGCCTCAAGGTAAAAGTCAATATCCTTTTCATTAGCATGCAGATTTTCACTTGGCAAATTATGATCATTACCTACTATATTTCTCAGTGGAAACTCTGTGAAGGGAATCAATATGATCTTATACCATGTTTTCCAAAAGCAATTCAGGTTAGCTTGAAGACTACTGTAACAGGGAAAATAAAAAGCTGAACTTTAAAGATTTATCTTTCCATATAAATTAAAAATCATAGATTAAGCTTTCAGTTGTTATAATTATGCAACTTCTTCTTGCTATATTTTTGTCTTTCACAAAGTTTACTTTAACATATTTTCATACCTAATTTGATGTTGAAGAAAAGGGAAAGCATCAACATGGTAGGAAATACACAGCAGTTAATGGCACAGTAGCATTTATGTTTTAAATCTAAAATCAGAATGAAAGTGAGGGCTACCAAATATCAGAAGATAAGCTCAAGAGAGGAAGAAGTGTGATTATCCTGTCACCCAAATCCTCCTGCTTTGAGGTGGATAAGTTTGTCTAACCTGTAAGAACTGCTGTGTTCAATGATGCTGAGAGAAGCAAGCTGAGAATTACCAGCAGTCTCTTGAGTGGACTTGGCTCACTGGTGTCTAATCCAAGGAGAAATGATTAGACTCACTGCCCTGACCAAGGCTGAGATTCAGAGGATTGCAGCTAAAGCTAAGTGTAGAGAGAGGTATTTAGGTGAAAGGAACAGAGGTGGATTAGACTCAAATGTGTAGGCACTGCAGCAGTTCTGTGCAAGATGAATAGCTTTTCAGATTGTGCATGTTGGAACGAACAAGTTCAACGTAACCTTTATGAAATACAGAATGTTATACACATTTTCTGAGAGTGGAAATTTTCACCCATATGGATTTTGCCTGAATAAACTACCACACTGCAGTATAACTCTCAAAAGCCTCATCCCAATAACATTAGGAGGGAAATGGGCCTCTCCAACAGTAAGGACAGCCATTTGAGGGTCTCATTTAATTTGTTCTACTCTAAAGGCAATCTCTGCACAGGTATACCCCCTTGCTGACATCTGAAAATGTACCATTGTACAGGTTGATGTGATGGCAAAAGGTGGAAATATATTATCTTTACTGCATGGCAATTCTAAGTAGATAAAATTTCAGAGTAAGGAAACTCACTCAAGAATGGTTCCTGTTCAGTCTTATCCAATTCAAGAAACAGATACTGATAGCCAACAATGTTAAACCAGTTGCCATGAAGAATGCAACTTGGACACTGAGGCTAAGACACATACTAACTATCTTCTCCTTCTCTATTCTTAAGTGTTATTTCATTTTTTATATACCCACTCTGATGATGCTTGAATCTATAAAGATGATTCACTCTCTCTTTCTTGCTTGCTCACCCATCTTTCCTCCCTCTTTAAATCAAATTCTGCTCCTAACTTCCATGGAATATCTTCTCCTCAGTGATACTGAACAAGGATGATCATAACTTTTCCCATTGGAAAATCTAAAATACCTTGACGCACCTCATCACTCTAGATGGATAAAATTAGTCCAAATTCCAAATGGCATATTGGTCATATTTTATATTTTCTAAGTCTTTAAGTACTTTCAAATGTAGATAACAATGGCTGAAAACATAGAACTGAATTACATGAAAATGAAGCCAGAGAAATGCATTTGAATTTGTTCACCTCTTAACACTTGGCAGGTTTTGAAATGTGACAGCATAGAGAGATAATTATGAAAATAGTACTTCTCTTTTGTTCTTAAACTTTAACTACATTTGTTTCCAGAACACCTACTACTTATGATTGTAATTCCCTTATATTTAATATATTGAGCAATTACAAAAAGTGACAAACATATCCAATTTCATGGCAAAGTAATTTTGATGAGAGAGAAAATCACACTGAGTACAGTTAACAAATTTTAGATTTAGTTCTCAGTTACCAGGAGACTCATCTTATATTTAAAGAAGTGCAGGGATGATTCCATGACCATGGGATCCACTGGCTGTATCAGATACAGCTCCAACCATAAATTGCCAGCCTGATAGTGCATTGGAATGCCTGCTGAATGGACAGCCGAAGTGTCCATTTGGAGGCAATTCTTATGAGCATGGCCTGGTTTTCAGGATGTGGCATGTGTACTCAATGAATTTTTATAGATTTTTATATGTCATTGTGTCCACAGTAGGAAGAATTCATAGATCCAGAATCAAAGGCTAGAAACAGGAGTGGCCCTACTTAATATTACTCCCAGTAAATCATCAGGAGGCTTTGTACTTCTCACTCTTGCAACTCTGAGGTCCACAGGATTGAACACTTTCACCAGGGATTGAAGCAAGAGTTCCATTGAATTAAAAACTATGGCTGCCATCTGGGTAGTTTGGGTTCCTTGTGTCCAGGGACTAGCAGGCAAGAGGACTCAGTGCTTTGGTGAGGGGAATTGACCCTGGTCATTAAGAGGAGATAGGGATGCTGTTATAAATGAGAGCAGAGAGGAATATATATATAGCTCTCAAGTGAACCATTTGGGTGCCTCCTTCTACTTCCTAGACCAATTGTGACTGTAAATATGCAAGTAAGAGTAAAGCTAACTTGAAAAGGGCATGACAACAAGGGATTCAAGTTCCTCAGGTTTGAAGATATATGTCATACCACCAGGGTAAGCCATTAAAGAGTGCAGACATGGTGAGGAGACTATAGATTGGATAGTTGTAGAGAGAGATGGTATCAGTTACATCCCTGATATTAACTGCAGTGGCAATGGCTATATTTTGTCCCACTAACCTTCTCTCCTAAGTTTCCCCTCAGATAAAGAAGCTCACAAGAATCCTTTCTAGATATAGATGGAGAAGTAGATCTGAAGTGGTAGAACTGGAGATGTGCAGCCCTGATCCCCTTTTAAAAAGAACTTGCTGCTTAGCTGTGTGAGTATAGTCAAAAGGCAGTCTTATCCCCCAGCTCCTTCAGTGTCTGCCTCAGAGGCAGGGAGCTGCTTTCCCAAGGTCACCTCCTTTACTAGGAATCCTGGATCCAGTGACAGTGTTAGGAAGAGATATGAAGCTTCAGTCCTATTGGCCTGATGGACAATACTTTCTCCAGAGCTTCCCAATAGGGTAAAGTTTTTTGGGACCTGCATCACAGTTTAACTTTATCCTCTTTCTACTTTCTTCTCCCTCCGTTCACATGTATTTGATATCCTATAAACTTATTGTACCTCAGTTTCCTTCTCAGCATCCTCTTCTGGAGAAAACAACTCATGATACTCACTTTGTGCTAGTCATCAAAACCTTATTATGAGAATGTTTTGATTCCTAGCAATACCAGTCCTAAAGTTGAAGTTAGTAGGTAAAGTCAAAAGTCATTAAATTTCCACTTCACTTAACATCTATTAGGAATAAATAAGCTGTGAAAAAGTAAACTACTGTTTCAGATGAAACAATAGTGGAGGACAAAGGACCATGAGGATTAAGCATCGTTCAAGGAGATTGGGAGGTAGAACTGAATTGGGCTGTACAGAATGACCCTGCCCCAGTCATTCAGAGGAACTGATACAATTGGCATAGTAACTTCTCACATGACCCCTTTCTACCTAGTTGGCCCCTTTGACTTTTCCTATATAGTATCCAGTCTTGGCAACAAGAAGATTCCTTTCCCAAGGGACACTGCTCTTAAGAAATATGTCTGACATGTAGCCAAATTCAAATATAGTTACATTTATTAGCAAGAATGTTTGGCCTAAGTATAAATGATTTCTTTTGACATCATAAGCCAAAAAATTACCATTTTTTGGTACCTCATAACAACTCTAAAAGAAAGAAAAAATATGTAAAAATGATTTTATTTAGTACAATCTACAGTTATCCAACTTCCTCTTAATGGTAAAACTGTAATCCTAGTGCCACTACTATCATGTTAATGTTTTTCCTAAGTGTTTGAGCACAAACATGGAAATTTTGTACCAAATATTAGTACTAGTGGCCACAACATACTGAAATGTTTGAACTGTGTGATGGGTACTTGAATTTTGAGCTTCTGGATGTTTGGCAGTATATTAATTAATGATGTGCTTTTCAGAGTAATGAAACATATAGCTAGTGGCCTACTCACAGGCATTCTATTCTTTCTCATTCAAACAAATGAAAAATGAATCAAATTTTTTTTTGGACAGTAATAAACCCAATGCAAAGACTGTGTGAACTACTTGGCAGATAGAGCTGGCCAATATGATGGGTATAGGTATAAGTGCCAGGAGGCACCTCCCTTTTTGTCTGTCTCTTCCAATCCTCTTGCTTCTCTGCCTGGAGTCCAGGTGTGATGCCAGGAACTCCAGTCATTTTGGAATATGAGGCAAACTTGAAGATAGAAAGCAGGTGCTAAGACTAGTATAACAAAAAATAAAAAGATCTTGGGCCCTGCTGTCACAATGGAGCTGCCATACTTGCCCTGGACTGCCTTCCTTAGAACTTGGTATACATGAGAGAGACTTACCCTTCCATCTTTTTTTGAGCCAGTTATTTCTGACTTGCCTTATTAGCCTCCAAATGAAGTTCCTAAGTAATAGAGTGCTCTACCTTGGCCACAAATGCAGCACTTATTTGATGCAGTTATTAAATGGGATGAACTCATGTCCATGGTGGATATTCATTTTATATCTTAGTTTTCAGTTCTATGTGAAATAATGCCTTTAATAAAAATTAAAGAATAATTTCTTTTCTCCACAGAAGCTATATTCAAGTCTTTTCCTAACTGACCTATGACAAGTCTTGATTATCAGAGAAAAATATTAATTTTTAGTCAAAGGAACCCTTTGGAAACCTAAAATTTTTAAATTTTGAAATATTTTAGAATGGTTAGAATAGTTTTCCTTGGTTGTAACTACATTTAGAGATATTAAAAATCAGAACAGAGAGGTGGATGTGACTCAAGCAATTGAGCTTCTGCCTACTACATGAGAGGTTCTGGGTTCTGTTCCTGGTGCCTCCTGGAGAAGATGAGCAGGACAGCGAGCTGGCACAATGGGTTGGCACAGCAAGCTGATGCAAAAATATGATGCAACAAGATGATGCAACAAAATGATGCAACAAGATGACTCAAAAAGATGGAGACCCAAAGAAGAAAGATGATGAGAGATACAACAAAACAGGGAGCAGAGGTGATGTAAATGATTGAGCACCTCTCTCCCACATGGGAGGGCCCAAGTTTGGTTCCCGGTGCCTCATAAAGAGAAGACACAGAGAGCACACAGTGTATGGACACAGAGAGCAGACAGCGAGCACAAACAATGAGGGGGAACAATAAATAAATAAAATAAATCTATTAAAAAATCAGAATACCTTAGACTTCAATGGTCACTCATCTTTTATAATTAATCTCACACAAGAGAAAAATTTTATTAATCTTAAATGAGTGCTAATCAGTCATTTATCTGCAGTTGGGGATACGTAGCTACATGCTGATTTAATTAAAATATCTGTAAAGTCTTTGATTTTTGATGATCATTTTCTCTTTTATACAAACATATTACTTGATAAAAATGACTGTTTAGATATAATGATAAAGTCTATATCATCTAAGTAGATTTCTTAAATATACTGTAAATGATTCACTATAATGTGGGTCAAGAATAATAAAAATTAACAACTCTAACCCCAAATTAATTTTGGGGAATAAATTAAGATTTATTTATGAAATAATATTCTCCATATTGAACAATTTCAAAAGAGTACAATTTTTTGAGAAATTATTTCACACACACATCTCTTTTCTCAAAAATGTATTCATCACATTACAACATGAAGGCATTTCCATCATTATTTCCTCAATAATAATCACAATTGAAATGATCTGCTACAAATATTCTTAAAAATTAAATATTAGAAGCTAGTTTCATGTTTGACTCAGCATATTTTATTGAACAGTATTCAAACAAATAAAATTAAATGTGTGATAATTTTAGAAGGAGGATATAGTCTGTGGTTCAGAAGAATATACATAGCATAAAGTTTACAAAGCTTAAACAAAGGTCATATCTTCTCTTGGGTTCAAGAACATGTAAAGAACATATCAGTCTTTTGATATAAAACAACAAAAAATTAATTTCTTCACTTCCTGTTACACTCTAGCTCTGATCTGAACTGAGTGCTAGTGCCATCTATTTGACCTTAGAAAAAAGAATTCTTTCAGAAATTGCTCTTATTTTAGATCTATATAATCTAATTAACAATGTTCTTCTGTAATATCTTTTCCTTATACCTTTACATTATTGACATTGGCTCTACATAGTAATATATGTAAGATAATATTGTCTTTGTAAGAGATATGTAATTCTCCTACCATATTGTACTTTATTTAAAAACATTTCCCCACCTTTCAAAGATGTTCAGAATGAAGTTAGGATATAAGGAAATGTTTCCTATTTTCCATATCTGTGTATACGTTGACCCAATTGTTGTTTGAAACACACATCTAATTTGGATAAGCCTGTCTCTTTTTATTAATTGGCAAGAAAGGAAAAGATATTACTGAGGTGGTAGGATAGTCCAGTGTGAAGAAATAAGTGAATGAATAAATGAATGCTTAAAAAATAAAATTTTTGTTCATAATTTTTAAAAATTTGTGAATTAGCCCTGAAAAATACTGGTATATCTAGAGCATGATTTCTAAACCAAAGAACTGAAGGCATTTAAACTGCATAATTCTTTGTCATTGGCTCTGCCCTGTTTCTTTAGAGGATGTTAAACAGTATGCTTGGCCTCTACCAACTAGATGACAATAGCACTTCTCCAGTTATAACAAACAAAAGTGTCTCCAGACATTACCAAATATACCCAGGGAGTGGGGTTGGAGGTGGCAAAATCTCCCACAGTTAATAACCATTGATCTAGAGGAATTGAGAAAGAATTTATTTTAATGTTCTATATGTAAATATACTGATCAAGATTTTGTAGTTTGAATCAGCTTTACAATTAAGTAGAATACAATTTCAGGCCTGGTATAAATCATGCACAGTATAGCACTGGCTTTTGCAGCATTGGACTAGTACTAGCAACTTCACCTTTCTTATTATAATACAGACTTGCAAAATTTGAAATAGTTTTTCTCTTAGATTTAATCAATTTATGTCTCAGATGTTCCTTTGAAATAGCTGTTTGTAGTAGAGAAGGAAGTTTTATAGATACTTTATTCAGATGCACGTTCATAATAATGTTTTATATTTGCATTAGTTTATGATATGTTTCTATTATTGTGCCTACCAGCAATTGGGGAGGTGTGCATTTTTATGGCTTTACTGTTACTATTTTACAGTGGGTTATGGTTCTGTTAGAGAACCAATCTTTCATTTATTATTTGTTCCAAAATAAAAGATTGAATAACTGAAACAACTATCAGTAATTTAGATGATCATAAAACTTCTTTTTCTTTATATTTGTTTTCTTGTTGATACAAGAAAATAATAGTATTTATTATAAAACTATATTTTCTTCTTTTAACTTTTAACTTCAGACAAGTAAAAATAGAGAGAAAATAGAATAGCAAATCTCCATATATCCATTTTCCAATGTCAGGAATCAACAATACATGGCCAAACTTGATTTGTTGATACTCCTGCCCCTTCCAAAAACTACCCCGATTTTTTAAGGCAAAATCTAGACTAAATATCATTTCATCTGTAAATATTTCAATATTCATCGCTAAATCATTATCACACCTAAAAATTAGCACATATTTCATATTAGCAAATATTCAGTGTTCAAATATCATTGATTGTCTGTTTCATATTGTTTGTTCAACACCCAAATACACTTCATACATTGCAGTTATCACTTAAAGACTCTTAAATAACAGGTTCCATGTCCACGTCTTTGATTTTTCCTTTTAAGATATTTTTGAAGAAACCAGGTGGTTTGTTTTATGGAATTTCACATAATGTGATGTTTCTCACTGCATCCCCACACAGCAATTTCTGTCTTTTGCATTGATACTTGCAATAATATTGAGGAAGTCTACTTCATAGGTGATGCTGCATACTTCAATCAGAAGGCATATCCCTTCTGAGTACGTTATAGCCATTGGAAATGGTCACCGGGATTTGTCAATTCATAATGCATTGCAAAATGGTGATATTCTAATTCAATCATTTCTTCATTCATTTGTTGGAATGCTTCTATAAAAAGAAATTTCTTGGGGGATTGTGGGACGATGGCTACAGACTAACTGGCAGAGCTGAATGCTCTCACAAAAACAAGGGAGAAAAAGCCAAAAGCTGCCCAAGGGACCTGCTTTGGGGTCAGCAGGCCAGGACCGCGCTACACAACTCCCAGGAGGGTGAAGGACAGCAAGGCAAAGTAGCTGAAACAACAAACATGAATTACCAAACCCTCAAGGTGTCTGGGCACCCCCAAGATATTAAGCTGAGGTAAAACCCCTGACTCACTGCAGCTAAGTGAGAAGGGAACAGACATCATCCTTACTGTCAGCTTTTTTTGGGGAAAAGGGAGGGGAGGTCAGGGAGCTTTACTTCAGTGAATTCAGCCAGCAGAGCCCACTTTGAATCTCAGATCTGGAGACTCAACACAGGAACACAGGAACACAGGAAAGCCAAGGCTGAAACACCTCCATGGAAAGGTGTGCTGATGAGCACCATCTGCTGGCCAGTCTGGATATTGCATGGACAAAAACTGTTCTCAGAGCTTTCTGCATCCTACCCCTGGGAGAAAATCTGTACCCCCACTAGTGAGTCCCTGTACCGATTTTGATAACTTAAACTGGGCAATTTTAAAGACTTCGTGTCATCATGGTGGATGAGATTAAAAATACATTACAAGCACATAAGAGCAGATTTGAATTGCTTGAAGACAGCATTAGTGATTTCAAAGACAGAACATCTAAACTAGAAAAGACAGGAGAACAGAAAGAGGAGAGAATGGAAAAAATGGAACAGAGTTTCAGGCAATTGAATGACAACACGAAATGCACAAAAATTTGCATTATTGATATCCAGAAGAGAATGGAAATGGGGCAGAAAGAATATTTGAGGAAATAATGACTAAAAACTTCCCAAACCTTATGAAAGACATAAATATCAATACCCAAGAAGGACAATGCACCCCAAACAGAGTAAATCCTAATAGACCTACCCTGGGATACTATTCGGAATGAAAAAGAAGCTTTTCATGAACAGCTATTTGGTTATGCTAACTGAGGTGGAACGTGTATAGGAAAGGTAGAATAAATGCTTAATGCTACATATGCCATTTTTCAAAATAATGAGTTGCTTCACTAGCATTATCTACAAGTGACCAATTAATTTTTGTGTTCTTAAAATTATAATGACATCGTGATGTAAATATGCATGATACGTGCTATTCTTTGCAATCATGATTTTATTGATGCTTAGGCTCAACTTATCTCATCTTTAGCTATCTGGTGCCACTTCAAGTTGACACCTACTTTCTTTTGTCATATCACAATGCTAGTAGTCTTTGAGAGTTCTGTTGCTTTTTGATATGTTTCCAGTTATCTCATAATGTTTTAGCTCCAAACTTATAACTGTATAAATTTGGACCAAGTAAGTAACTTGTATGTTTGTGAGTAGATGATGCTAAAGACAGTAGAAGAATAAGCTTCCTGAAATACAGGTGAGGAAGTATCTTTTGATTGCTAAACTATAGGTGAGGAAGTATCCACTGATTGCTAAACTGGTGTTCATTCAACTATTAAATCAATAGTTATCAGTGGCCTGCATGTCAGGATTACCACCACATGTTCTATGCTTTAATTTTAGAAGAGACTTGTGAGCCAAGACAGATGTGAGTGTAGATTAGCCCATGGCAGAACATCAGTGTCTGTGTTGAAAATAATACTATATAACACATAGAATAGACAGTAGGAATTTTCTAACAATAACTTCTTATGGCTTTCATTTTCAGTAAAATATGACTTGACCAGAATGGAAGGCAATCAAATTGATTTTTAATGTATAATATTCACTATAGATCTTTTATTTTGCAAGTTAAAAATCATAAAATTATGAATATATGTAGCATGCATTGTATAAATAACTTTCACATGCATTGCCTCTTGGGAAGCTCAAGAATTCAGTGTACTAGGCAAAGCAGATTTTTCGTCACTATTAATCTTTCATTTTATATATATTTGATAAATACCTACTAGATTCCATGCTGTAAACTGAATTTGAGGTTCAGAGATAAAAGGCATAATCTTTTCTTCCCATGAGCTTAAAATTTATTGGGAGAAATAGACAAGAAAATTGATAATGTAACAGTGAGATTAATAGTGTGAGACAGACCTTATTAAAGTATAAGGAGAACCACCTCACCCAGACTGGAGGAATGAGAAATATTCCTCAGAGGTGATAGATGAACCAAGTCTTGGATGCTGAATAGGATATAGTCAAGTGAAGAGTGGTGGGGTGGGGTGGGCAAGTTGACTGTTAAGCAGGGATAAAATCATTCCATGCCTTATGTGTCTGATTTCCCAGCTGCTAAAACAAATACCATAGAATAGGTTGGCTTAAAAAAAGGGAATTTATTGCCTCATGGTTTTGATGCTAAGAGAAGTTCAAAATCAAGGCATCATCAAATAAGTGCTTTCTCCTTGAAGACTGTGGCATTCTGGAACTGGCTGCCAGCAACCTTTTGGTCCTTGGCTTTTCTGTCATATGGCAAGTCACATGACTTGTCTTCTCCTTCTCTTGCTGATTCCGTTGACTTCCAGTTTCTGCTTCTCCTTCCACCTTCTCCTCCACATGACTTTTTCTTCATAAAGCCTCCTGTTATAAGATTAAGGCTGAAACTCATTCAGTTGGGCCACACCTTAAATAAAAATAACACCTTCAAAAAGTCCTATTTAAAATGGGTTCACACTCACAGGAATGGATTCAGATTAAGATCACGTTTTTTTTCTAGGGTACTTAATTCAACCTACCACAATATGATTATGGTAAACCAATGAAATATTTAACCAAGGAAATTCTACCATGACATTTTCATTTTAGAAACATTATTCTGGCTATTGTGTAGCATTTTGCAGTAAAAGTGTTAAGAATACAAATTTGTACTAATGCAATGATAGTGGGGATTAAAAGTGGGTGTGGCACCAAGGGATAATGAAGAAATAATATTTACACATCTCTTTGAAAAATGGAATTTAATAGCTAAGATTGTGTGAGAATTTAGAGGGACTTGTAGGTTGAGATTTTGGTATTTATTTGGAGATGGGGGTAAAAATGAACATGTAAAATTGGCGAAGGAGGATGATGGTTGAAGGTGGCAGAATCAGTATTGAACATGCTAAATTTGAGCTCTCTTTTTCTAAAATCTTGTTGTAGAAGGCAGTGTAATGGTTCTCTAAAGATGTCCAGATCCCAATCCCCAGAACCTCTTAATACATTAAATTATATGATGATGAGAATTGAAGTTGCAGATGGAATTAAAGTTTCTTATCAGTTGATTTATAATGAGCAGATTATCCTGGATTATCAACTGGGTGCACTATAATCACATTCCTTAAAAGTGGAAGAGGAAAGCAAAAAAATGGGTCAGAGAGATGCAATGTGAGAAAGCCCTGACCTGCTCCCAACCCTAAATATTGGCTTTGAAGATGGAGCTATGGGGCCAGGGGCCAAGGAATATAGATGGCCTCTAGAAACTATGAACAGCCTCCATTTACAGCCAGCAAGAAAATGCTGACCTATATCCTACAATTGCAAGGAATTGAATTCTGCCAACAATGCAAATAAAGAGTAACAGATTCTTCCCTGTTACCTCCAGAATATTAACAAATATTAACAATGACGTCCATTAAATGATTGCTTGTTGTGATCCAGGCAGTGTACTAAGCACTTTACATGAATTAGCTTACTTCTTCCTCCCAACTTCCTTTGAAGTAGGTATTATCAATCTCATTTTATATATGGTCAATCTGAAGCTTTGCAAGGTTAAGTACCTCACCTACTCTCAGTCAGGATTCAAACTCAGATCCACCCTTAGCCACTTTCTGGATCTGTTTTGCCTCCAAGTCTATTAAGGGACTAGATTCAAAGCCAGGAAAACCATTCTAAGGAGGATGGTTCCATCTTTCCTTGCTAAGATTTCAAACTTTACAAAGAAATTGGAAATTTGGAAATTTTATATTTCCAAGTAGGATTTGAGGGGAAGACACTGCTCTAAGAGGAGAGCCAACCACTCAATTGCATTTCATTTGAATCCAAGTTATTCACAACTGCATTGTGGCCTGACATTGATGTTTGTTCTCATTTAAATGTTAACTTCAATACTCTCCAATCTGAGATTGTCAGAGATGGTAAAAGTTTCTACATATGTGTATTTGTGATAAATGATTATTGTAAATTGTGCCCACTTATTTTGAATTGCAGCTTTAATATTAATAATAAACCTATAACCTATTTTCACAAAATACTTTTCTATTATTATTGTCAGAACTGCCCATTCTTTTTCAATTCACTTCCAATTTTGCTGTCCTTCTGGTACTATTTTATTTTCCATATTTTAAGTGAGCTTGACAAATAATAGGAAGTAAAAAAGCCTTCCAAATTCAGTAGGAAAAAAAATTGTTAGTTCCTTTTAACATGTTTGTTGTCCTGAATACCTATAATAATGAGGAAAATCTACCACCAATACTTCCCAAGGTCAACAATCCACTCATTATGTTTTAAACACAAAAAACTAAGCAAAATCAGAGATGGAAAAGTCTTATGTGTCACAATCTTCATAAAATGGCAACTGTGTTAGTGGAAATCTGTTTGCTTTTTATTTTTGAATAAATGATCAATTTCAGAGCAGAGGAAAGTGTACTAAAGGGGAAATACAGACAAGCATTTTAAATGTAGGACCCTAATCGTTATAGGGAAGAAAGAAACAAACCACTTCATTATCAGCAAAATAGGCGAATGAACCCTGAAGGGCTATGAACTGCAAAATAAATTATTGTGAACTGGTAAAGCTAATGAATAAAATACAAACATTTTATAAAACACAATAGAGCAAGACAGAGTTAGATTGCCAATATTCTCAGGCAATTGCCAGAGTCCCACAGGATTGTAGAGAGATTATTTGGTAATACAAACTCAAAACAGGAGAAGGTACCTGACTGAAGACACTCTTAATCTTTTATTCCAGAGACATAAATTTTATATTTTGGGTTGTGCCTGGTTTCTGAAAATTGTAAATTCAGGAATTACTAATTAATTTCTGCCTTGCCTCCCTCACTGTTCACATGAAGCTATATTAGTTAGAAATATTTAAATTAAATGACACAAAATAATCAGATACATAGGATGATAGGCGAGGAAAAAAAGTCTTAGAACATCTGATGAAATAGTTTCCACACATAGAGATACACTAAAATCACCTGAAAGCAGCTGCAAAAATTCAGATTCCTAGACTTCGCCACTGAGCTGTTGAGTCAGAATATCCTGAGATAGGTCTTTGCAATATGTATGTAGTAGTTCCCCAGGTGACTCAATTTTCCAGCCCAGTCTCAATTTACTCTTAGGTCATCTTGGATAGGTGAAAGCCTGTTCTCTTTCAGATTCTAAAGCAGGGAAATATCAACAACACCCCTCATTAAGCATTTTAAAAATCAATGTTGGCATGTCTAAGTATTCTAACACACATTTTTCATAACAAATATGAACTGATTTTTTTCCTTCTTTTTATACCTTTGGAAAATAATTACTTCCATGTTCCTACTGATATCTTTTAGAGACTTATTTTAGGTCAACTATTTTCTCAAGCCTAAAAAAAAAGAGAAACCAAATTATTTTAAATTTTTCTCACAGATTTTACTTTCCAATTCTTATTTTTTACTCAACTTGGAATAATTCTCACAGAGCAGAAATACCTGTTGATTTTCTTGTTGAATAATTAAACTTTTCATGCACAGCTTTAGGTTTTGATGATATAACTGAAGTTTATTTTATAACTATTAATAAGATTAATAACAGGGCTATATAAACATCTAAACATCTAAATTGTTATCATGCATTTTATAGGAAGGAAAATGATATTGGCTCTGAGAGTGAGATCACGTATTTGTGTGAGCTCGCCTTGGAAGTCATTGGAATATTCCACATTGGAACTATTTTGAACTTTCTTGGTCTATAGACAAATTAAAATATCCTCACACCTCAGTACCAACATTTCATTTAAGAAGGTTATTAGGATTTGTATTTATATATGTTAAAAAAAAATCATGTTCCAATATGTATGCATTGTCTACAGGACACCCATTCAGGTTATCTGCTTTCAGCTTTTCATTGTCTTTAAGAGATTTTAATACTCTATGTAAGCTATAGGTAATTAAAGGCATGTAGATTCTGTCCAGTTTGGTAAAGGTTCAGTTATCTTTCCTCACACTCTGTGGAAATCAGTTTTTCTCCCATTTCCATATTCATTCAATATTGTTGATCTATAAATATTTGTTTCCTTGAGTCTCTTTTGAACCAGTTACAACAACTGCCTTATTCTCTCATAAGTTAAATACAATCTCTAACACGTTTATGTTTATTTTTATGTGAGAGTTATGACTTCATCTTTTCCTGGAAATTATCTCAACAGATATTGTCTAGTGTGAGTATTTTTAGGTTTTAGTGACTTGAATTAGATAATCCACTATCAAATATCTGAAGACCTTTATTGTGTTTTAGAGGCCAAGCTATCATAAATACCATATTGTTTATTTAATTTTACTTTTCTAAAAGAACAAAAAGAAATTTGAATTACAAATGGTAGAAGGGGCATTCATAATTAGGTTTTGATGCAAGTGAATTAACTACATGGGGATTTTATTTGATCATAGGGTTTGTTGGGATTATCCTTTATTTCATGCTACACTTTTTTCCAAGACATCTCTTCCAAACCTCCACACCTTTCTCTCCCCTCAAACCCTGAACTCCAATATTTCTTTCATGCTCAGCAAAGAATCTGCTTTTCTCTTCAAAAAGAAAACCAAAGCTTTCTATTGTATTATATCTAATATTAGGTATTTTTAGCCGTATTTATAGATAAAAATTGGGATTTCAGAGATATTAACTTGTCCAAAGATTACATAGTTTTCAGCACTGCCTCCAAGGACAAGAGCTTGTACTCACTTTTCCCCCCTTCCTGAAACCTCAGTTAAAAGCAAACAGTAGTCTTGGTTCTGCCTATAACATAAAAATGAATCTACTTTGTTGGGTCTCACCAATGCCTTTTGTTAAAAAATGCTTTTTATTTTCAAATATTTTTAGATTTACAGGAGAGTTGCAAAAATGATAGAGATTTCTCTTATACCCTTAGGTATAAGAGCTTCCCCTCACTTACATACCCATAGTGCAATTATCAGAACAATGAAAGTAACATTGCTACAACACTATTAATTCAGTTATAGACTTTATTCAGATTTCATGAACATTTCCACTAATATTCCTTTCCTGTTTCAGGATTCAAGCCAGAATACCAGTGCAATTTGTTGTCACGTCTCCTTAGTATCCCTCAATCTGTGAGGTACTTCAGTCTTTCGTCATTATTTGTGTCCTTAGCACTTTTTAAGTTTGGGGTCAGTTATTTTGTAAAATGTCTCTCAGATTGAGTATATCTGCTGTTTAGCTTTAGGTAATGTGCTGTGACGAGTACCATGTTGAGGCATGCTTCTCATTGTATTCTAACAGGGAGTGCTTGATGTCAATGTGTCTCATTACTGGTAATTTTAGATTGAATTATTCATTTAAGCCAATTGCATTATTGAGAAATGAATAAGTAAATGTGGACAGTTTTTCTTTACAGAAATCCAAAATTGCAGCAGCAATAGGAAGCAAATAAACTTCTTTGTGTAAATTTTAAATGTGAAGAGTTCATACCAAATCCTCCAATTCAAATCCAACATTTAGCCTCTCTCTTTCCTTATTTGTAACGTCTTTCTCCAACAATGAGAAACCTGGCTATCATTATCTATACTATATTTGCTTATATGTTCAATTCTAGTCTACACATGAAGTAGTTTTAGAATTGCCAACCCATAACTCAGCAAGGTACTAAAATACAACAGTTATATATAGTACATTCTGTATTTAGCTTTAAGGCATTTGGTCAAAATATTGTTTACCAAAATGAATTAGGTTAATTAATGCCTTCCCCACCCCCTTCAGTTTGATTATGTTGTTCATTTACATTTGTTATTCAATTAGGTTTATTTAACTACAATTTCATATCCTATTTTAGGCCTCCTCATATTTGTTGGCTTTGTGTAAGTTTGCACACAGTTAAATTAACAGTTTGTGGTGTACAATTCTAAGGAAATTGATAAATTTATAGAATCATGTTTCCTACAACACAGACATATAACAGAACACTGTCATAAACCCAATATTTCCTTATCCTATCCATTTGCTGTTAACTCTGGCCTCTACCTCATACCACCAGAAACCATGGAATTGTTTTTATTCCCTATTTAGTTTTCCTTTTCCAGAAGGTCTTACAAATTAAAATTATCAATATGTATCTCTTTGGGTCTGACTTCTTTTGATTATTAAAGGCATTTAAAATTCATTAATATTGTTGTGTGAATAAGTAGTTTGTTCCTTTTTATTGTTGCTACCACTCCATTTAATATGTGTACCAGTTTGTTTTTCCATTCATCTGTTGAAGGACTTCTGATTTACTTCTAGTTTTGAGGCAATATACTATAGGGTTTATAATGTGCATTTTTAATTAATCAGTCTTTACTTTCAAATAATATTTAGCACTTCACATGTAGTGAAGGGATCTTATAACACTGTATTTTTAATTCCTTTTTCTCATCTATTGTGCTAATTTTCATACAATTTGATCTTACATAAGCTATAACCACACAATGCATTGCTGTTAATTTTGCTTTAGACAGTCACTTCACTTTAGAGAAATTAAAAATCAGAGCAAATGCAAAATGACATTTAATTTAAAATTTATTTATTGAATTTCAAGCACTGCTCATCTATTTGTATATATTCAGTTTTCTCTCTAATATGTGTCTTTCACCTGAAACAATTCCTTTAGCTTTCTATTGTAGATTAGGTGTTTGGGCAATGATTTATTCTCTTTTATTTTTCAAAGAAAGCCTTTATTATTATTATTTTTTGAAGGATATTTTTGTTGGATGTAGAATTCTGGGTTGATTTTTCCCCCAGCACATTAAATATGCTTCTCCATTGTTTTCTTGTCTGCATAGAGTCTGACAAGATGTCTGTAATAATTCTTAAACTAATTCCTTTGTAGGTAATATGTTTTTTCTTCTGTCTACCTTTGGCATTTCTTTGTCTTTTATTCTCAGTTGTTTCAATATGATATACATAAGGATGAGTGTATATGTGTGCATGAGTTCACGCAAATGTGTATTTTAGTATTACCATGCTTAGTATTCTCTGAGATTTATAGGTCTGTGTTTAGTTATCTAACATTACTTTTGGAAAATATCACTAGTTTTTCAACTATTTCTTATGATCTGCTCCCTTTGTCTCTTCTTCTTGGATTCCAATTAAGCACTTCATAGACCATTTGCTATTGTCCCACAGCTCTTGGATGCTTGATTCTGTTTTGTTGTTGTTTTGATTTCATTTTTCTTTTCTTTGTTCACCCTTTTGTCTGTTTCATTTTGCATAACTTTTATTGACCTATCTTTAAGTTCACTGATCCTTTCCTTGGCCATGTTCAGGTCTTTCCTATAGTTTCTATCTCTCTGCAGAAATTACCTATCTGATCTTGCATGTGTTCTGTATCTTATCCTCTTAGTGGCTTTGTCTCTTGTGAATATGTTGTTTTGTCTTATCTTTTCATATGTCTTTTAATCTTTTGGAAGCCAGTATTGTTTAGGACAGTAGCAAATGAAGCAGTCTCCCCTCCCCAAGGAAAATGTACATATTTTTCCTTCTACTGGAACTTTAGTGTGAGATTTATGTTAATTTTCTCAGAAGTTAAGCTAGTTTTAAGGTTTGATGATACTATATTTACCCTCAGTTCACACTATAGTCATTCGAGTCCTCTAATGACAGCCTAAGTTTAGGGTAGGAGATGGTTTGCTAGGCATCTTCCTCAATATCTGCTCCAGGCTTGGACTGAGATATTACTTTTGCCTTCTGCCTCAGAGGGTCTATTTTGAAGTGTTATACTTTTGCTTATACTTGATGTTTATTAGTGTGGTGATTGAGGGCAGAGGAGTTTTCTAAAATTCTGATTGTCTGATACAGACAACTTGTCCCTCAGTCATAGGGGTATGGCCTTCACATATGTTTCTGACCCTCTAATGCCTATAGTTCAAGACCCAGCACAAATTCCTGCCCCTCATCCAGGGTAGAGTGCTTTTTGTGTTCCTTTCTGGTACTCAAAGGTGACCATTTTTCTTGCCCTTCTCCCTGTGGATTGAAATTTTCTTCCAATTGAGAGAGGGGGATAAGAGTCTGAGCAGCGTTTCATGTCCCTCCTGAAGCAGCTTTTTCCCTTCCTCATCCTACACCATGAGGGATATTTTTTCAGAACTTTTCCCAGTCTTCCATGAAAACACCTCCAATGTTTGATGGAGACAAAGCCTGGAAAATTAAGCAAACAACCCCTTTATCTGCACTCACCAGGGTCTTAACACTCACTATCCTTCACTCACTTGGCCTCAACCAATTTGTCAATTATTCTAGCTGAATTCTTACTGCTGTCTGACTGTCTGCTCCAGGCAAGCAAGTGCTAACATCTTGCCTTTCCCAGTCCATACTTGCTTTACCCCAGGTTTTTGTTTAGTTGGTTGTCCTGTGACATCACTCTCTTATCTATTCAAGAAAAGTTGTATACATGCAGTTTTCCATCTGTATTAGTCAAGGTTCTCTCAGGAAACAGAATCAACAGGAGATATCTGTCAATAATATGAATTTTTAAAAGAGTCTTTCATGCGACCATGGGGATGCACAAGTCCAGGTTCCACAGACAGACTGCAAACCAGGGGCTCCAATGAAAGTCCAATGAAAGGTCCTTGATGAGTTTCTGGGAGAAGTTGGCTGTCCAATGACAAGCTGGGAAATTCTCTCTGACTGTTGAAATCACTTCCCCTTTTAAGGCATTCATCTGATTGGATAGAAGCGTCACCCATTGATGATGCAATCTCCCTGATTGATGCAGATGTAATCAGCCATCCACGCAATAAACTCATTGGTGATCAAAATCCATAAATGCTCGTATATTACAATTATCCCAGTGCTTGCTGGACCAAACACCTGGACACAATTACCTGGCCGAGCTGACACATTAGCCTAACCATCACACCATCTTTTTTCTTGTGAGTTTATGAATGACAGTCTTTCCAGCATTTTTCATCTGTTAACAGAAACTGGAAGTGCCAATGAAATTCTAATTGCCATATTCTTGCTAATTTTCAACTACATCAGCACCTGGCCTGTGCCTTATCTTAATTCTTCATACATTGTTTTCTTAATTTTATTTGTTGGCATATTTTCCTCTATCCATCTCCTCCATTTTGGTGTTCCCAGAGTTCTGTCAATTCCTTCTTTTCCCTCTCAATAAACTCTATTTCAGCAGTGCCATCTATCCTAATGCCTTCAGTTTCTATTTTTATGTTAATGACATCTCAATTTCCATATTTTTCCAGGATCTCCCTCAAATCTCCTGGAAGCCTCTTCCAGGATGTCAAGAGGTATTCTAAGTTAAATATTACTAGAGAAACCCTATTTTCTGTTTTAAAATTTCTTATCTTAGTGAATAGCAGCAAAACTCACTTATTCTTCTATTATCAAAAACCTGTTTCACTTAACACTGTTCTCTCTCTTTAACTCCATGTATCTAAATAGTTCCTAAATCTTAGAGCTTCCATTTCATTAACCTCCTGCATCATGGGTCCAGTGTAAGAAACCCACTGCTACTTTGTTAAATAAAAACATCACTATCTCTCACCCAGGCACTTATATTTGGCCAGACTTGGTCTTTCTAGTGTTAATTCTGCCACCTTACAGATATTCTCTATACCACTCTCAAAAAATTCAAGTTGGATGTTATTTTTTTTCTTCAAACTTCAGTCGTTCCCATCATCTAAGCTCTTGTGAACAGTGTACAGAGTTCTTTCTAACCTCGTCAATGCTTCACTTTCTTACTGATTCTTTATTGGCCTCTAAATTCCAGTCATGCCAAAAACACTGGCTCTTTTTTGCTTTATTTTTCTTTTGCTTAAATTATTCTTTCCACTTGAAATTTGTCCCTCAGTTCAAATGTCACACACTCTGTAAAGTCAATCTAAATGTTCCCTCTCTTATAATTCATGCATATTTATATCACTAATACTGCTAGATTGAATTTGCTAATAAATATAAGATTTCATTATGCTGGTTGTATCTCAACATGTAGATTTCCAGCTACCTCAATTTTGTTTGCCTCATTTTCTTTAAAGTTTACAGGCAATTATTAGGAACATTGAAATACCTATTAATATAAATAATATTTTCTATAACAGAGAGCAAGAAGATTGTCCATATTTCCCATGTCATACCATATTACACATTTTGTTCCCTGACAGCAAAAACAAAAACAAAAACAAAAACAAAAAACAACAACAACCTTTTTCTACTCTAAAGTGTATCTTTTGGGCCTTTTTAAAATATAAGTACAAAATCTGTCAAAAGGAACACCATTCACTGTGAGTCATGACAAGATGTATTTTCCTTTTCAAAATGCCATAAAATTCTTTTTTACCTAGCCTAGTTTTCTACTAATTTGAGTTTCTCTGGTACTTTGTACCCTTATATAAACAATAAATATTAGGGGTTATGAGAGTTAAAAACACCTCTGGATAGGTCAAATTTTCTGTTTCATTAATCAATTTCTTGATCAACATCTGGAAGGAGGCCCTTCATAAGGTCCTGTGACCCTGCAGTAGAGTTTGGAGGGTATCAGCTTTGGAGTGGACTGTTGTGATTTGGAATTTAATTCTACTACTTACTTGTTATATGACCTTGAATCATTTGCTCAAATTCTTTGAGACACAGTTTTCTTATCAGTGCAATGTTTTTTGAAATAACTACAACACAAAGCTGTGAATATTAAATAAGATAATGTATATGAAGCATATAAATTCTTGGCCTATAGTACTCAGTGAATGTTCCCTTCCTTTTCCTTTATTTGTTGATATTATCACATTACTATGTTCACAGGATGTGTGACTGCACATCACCTTTCACAGGTTCTTCAGGAAGCTGCTTGGTGGGGAAATGAGGGGAATGAAGGGAATGAATAGTTTGACATGCCTTTGTTGACTGTCCAGACAATCTACAAAGGGATTTGGGGAAGCGCTGTGAACTTTTAGCCAAGTTCACTACAGCAGCAGCAACTTCAACCCTTCTTCCCCTTCCTATCTTTGCTGAGTGACTTCACTCTGTGTAGAGAGAAACCACTTTGCATTGACTGAATATTTCCACGTGGGGACTCACTGACCAATGGCCTTTGGAGTTGGGCATTCCTGGTTTTGAATCTGACTCTGTTCCTTACAAGCTGTATGACCTGGAATGAATTGGATAAAGTGATCAAACTACGTGTGAATCAGGAGAGAAGCGAGCTCCTCCTTACTATTCATCTTGTTTCATCTAAGATGCATGGACACCAGGAGAGTGTGACGATGTCTGCGCCAAGTGAACATTAAGACACTCAATTGTGACACTTGATTTCTTAAAGAAAAAGCTTAGACAAGACTTCTGGGAAGATGGCAGACTAGTAAGACATGGGAATCTCCTCTCCAGAAAAATAGCTAGAGGACAGGGTGAAACAGCCCCAAAAAAGATCTTCTAGGGTTTAGGACAGCAGGTGAAGGCTGCACACCACCCAGAGGAGAGAGGAACAAAAGAGGGAAATCACGAGGACAGAACTGTGAGTTGGAACCATCAGTGGCTCCTGCTGCCGGCACCCTCTCCCACACTCTTTAGAATTCTTGGGCCTCTGGGACTGTGACTACAGACAAAGGGGGCTCCAGGGATCTAACACCCCAGGAAAGGGGAGAGAGAGGGGCACAGCCTAAGGCTGACTCAGGGTTTGACCCACAAATTTGGGCTGCGGTGCTCCATGGGCCCTTCTAGGCCAGGAGGGACCACATGGTGGTTTGCCCTGGGAGCAGGTGAAGGACTGGAGAGATTCCAACCCTCCCAATCTCCCTCTTTTCTAGCTTGGACTAATTGTTAAGGACTCCACAGGAGAGGGGAAAGAGAGCCTGGGGCTGAGTCAGCTTTTGACTCTCAGGTTTGGTATGCTGTGTCCTGAGAGCCCTTCCAGGCCAGGTGGAGCTGTGCCATTGTTTGCCTTGGAGCCTGCAAGGGGCTAAAGATATACAAACCTCCCAATCTCCTCCTCTACTAACAGGAACTGATTGTTGAGGACTCAGAGGGGAGTGGAAATATTTCCTAGCTGGGTAAAGGGAGAGGGCTGCCAGAGAAGACTGGAGAACTGTTTCAGAAAGTTTGAATTACAGGGCTGTTAGCCTCCAGACAGGAAGCTCTATCACATTGATCTGGTCTGTGCTGCAACACATACACTCTGACAAGGAAATGAATTGAGAGCTGCCAAAGAGTGCCATCTCCTGGCAGACTAAGGAAGTGCACATAAATTAAAAATAAATAGGAGAGGCTTTTCCTGCCCAAGGCCCTAGGAAGAAACTATACAACCAATTACTGGGTCCACTGCCCAGTTTTGAGCAACCAGCAGGACAATCCTAACAATCCAGGTTGAGCTAAAAATCAAAGAGCTGTGGTAACCCACATGCTCCTGCCACTAAATCCCTATAAAAGAGAAAGAGATTGAGCATCTCAGTAAGCTACATCCTAACCAGATGCCTAAACATCAGCAAAAAATTGAACCATACTAAGAAAATAGAAGACATGGCTCAAGAAAAGGAATACATCAAAGTCCCAGAAGAGATGCAGAATTTGAGAGAACTAATCAGCAAAATGAGTACAAATTTCCCAAATCAAATTAATGAGTTGAAAGACGATATAGTTAAAGAGATAAATGACATCAAGAAGACATTGAGTGAACACAAAGAAGAATTTGAAATCCTGAATAGAAAAGTGACAGAGCTCATGGGAATGAAAGACACAATAGGTGAGGTCAAAAACACATTTGAGGCATACAACAGCAGACTCAAAGTGATAGAAGAAAGAATAAGTGATACTGAAGACAGAGCAGCTAAAATTGAAGAGAGAAAAGAACAGAGAGAGAAAAGAATGGAAAAAATTGAGCAGAAGCTCAGAGAGTTGAATGACAACACAAAATGCAACAACATACGTGTCATGGCAGTTCCAGAAGGAGAAGAGAAGGGAAAGGGGGCAGAAAGAGTATTTGAGGGAATAATAGCTGAAAATTTCCCAACTCTCATGAAAGAAATGAACTTATATGTCCAAGAAGCACACTGTACCCCAATCAGAATAAATCCAAATAGACCTATGCCAAGACACATAGTACTCAGAATTTCAAATGTTAAAAATAAAGAGAAAATTCTCAGAGCAGCAAGAGAGAAGCAAACGATCGCATACAAGGGACATCCAGTAAGACTTAGTGTAGATTTCTCTTCAGAAAACATGGATGCGAGAAGACAATGGTATGATACAATTAGGAAACTGAAAGAGAAAAACTGCCAGCTGAGAATTCTTTATCCAGCAAAACTGTCCTTCAAATATGAAGGTGAGTATAAAATATTCACAAGCAAACAGAAGCTAAGAGAGTTTGCAAAAATGAATCCACCTTTGCAGGAAATATTAAGGAAGCCTTAGAACCTGAAAGAAAAAGACAGGGGAGAGAAGCTTGGAGAAGTGCATAGAAGAAAGAATAGCAAAAAGGATAACCAAAAGAGTAAAAAAAGAGACAAAAACAAGATGACATATGAAAACCAAAGAATAAAATGGAAGAAGTAAATAGGGCATTTACAGTAATATCATTGAATGTGAATGGATTAAACTCCCCAATCAAAAGATACAGGCTGATAGAATGGATAAAAAACATGAGCCATCCATATGCTGCTTACAAGAAACTCACCTTAGACCCAGGGATACAAACTGACTGAAAGTGAAAGGTTGGAAAAAGATACTCCAAATGAATAGTAACCAGAAAAGAGCAGGAGTAGCTATACTAATATCAGACAAAACAGACTTTAAATGCAAAAAAGTTATAAAAAATACAGAAGGTCATTATATATTAATAAAAGGGAAGATCCACCAGGAAGATATAACAGTCATAAATATCTACGCACCTAACCAGGGTGCCTCAAAATATATGAGACAAACTCTGGCAAAACTGAAGGTAGAAATAGACATTTCTACAATAATCGTTGGAGACTTCAATACCCCACTCACATCATTAGACAGAACAACTAGACAGAAGATCAACAAGGAAACAGAGAATTTGAACAATATGATAAACAAGTTGGACCTAACAGACATATACAGAACACTGCATCCAAACTCAGTGGGTTATACATTCTTCTCAAATGCCCATGGATCTTTCTCCAGGATAGACTACATGTTAGGTCACAATACAGTTCTCAATAAATATAAAAAGTTTGAAATTATACAAAGCACATTCTCAGATCATAATGGGAAGAAACTAGAAATCAATAATAGGAAAAAAGTAAATTCGCAAATGTGTGGACACTGAACAACACACTCCTAAATAATCTGTGGGTCAAAGAAGAAATTCCAAGTGAAATAAGTAAATATATTGAGACAAATGAAAATGAGAACACAACTTATCGAAACTTATGGGATACAGCGAAGGCAATCTTGAGAAGGAAATTTATAGCCCTAAATGCCTATATTAAAAAACAAGAAAGAGCTAAACTCAAAGATTTAACTGAACAGCTAGAGAAACTAGAAAAGAATAGCAAACCAAACCCAAAGCAAGCAGAAGGAAAGAAATAATAAAGGTTAGAGCAGAAATAAATGAAAAGGACAACAGAAAAACAGAGAAAATCAACAAAACCAAAAGCTGGTTCTTTGAGAAGATCAATAAAATTGACAACCCCCTAGCTAGACTAACAAAGAAGAAAAGAGAGAAGATGCAAATAAATACAATCAGAAATGAAAGGGGGGAAATTACAAATGACCCCACAGAAATAAAAAGAATCATAAGAGAATATTATGAGAAACTATATGCCAACAAACTAGACAACCTAGATGAAAAGGACAAATTTCTAGAAATGCACAAGCAACCTACACTGATGCTACAAGAAATACAAGAACTTAACAAACCAATCACATTTAAAGAGATTGAATCTGTCATCAAAAATCTCCCAGCAAAGGAAAGTCCAGGACCAGATGGCTTCACAGGGGAGTTCTACCAAACATTTTGAAAAGAATTAACACCAATCCTGTTTAAACTCTTCCAAAAAATTGAAGAGGAGGGAAAATTACCCAACACATTTTATGAAGTCAACATCACCCTAATACCAAAGCCAGATAAAGATTCTACAAGAAAAGAAAATTACCGACCAATCTCTCTAATGAACATAGATGCAAAAATTCTCAACAAAATACTTGCAAATCGAATCCAACAGCATATCAAAAGACTTATACATCATGACCAAGTGGGATTTATTCCTGGTATGCAAGGCTGGTTCAACATAAGAAAATCAATCAATGTAATACACCACATTAACAAATTGAAGGAAAAAAACCACATGATCAT